>OX439386.1:13666462-13694231 GCA_949319315.1 Zelleria hepariella | reverse complement strand
CTAGACTAGTTTGGCCTAGGCCATACTGGTTCGTTTATACGAGCTTAGGTCATACTGGTTTGGCCAAGGCGAAACTAGTATATCATGAAATCGGGTTTGGCCGGTAACATATTACAACAGAAATGGCAAGAAAATAAGGATTATTAGGGGTCAGGTCAAGCGGTTGGTCGGGTGATTATTTTCCATCGCAACTTAAATACCACCCGACGCCACGGTACGCCACCCGACGCGCGCAGACTTATCTGGCTTTCTTTTTGGTTATCTGTGATCTAGTTTGACATTTATTCTTTCTAAAATACAGCGCCATCTAGAATTTTTATTATAACTAAAGGAAAAAACCCTATTACGGCGGGTTAGTTAGTTTTAAGAAAAAGTACTAGTCTAGCATAACTAGGTAGAATCTGTATTACCCCTATTCAAATAGGGCTAGCCTAGTTTGGCCTAGGCTAAACTGGTTTCTCCATTCGACCCAAACACAACACTTCCCATACATGGCTTGTACATACATACAAGATGTACAAAAGCACTTATAATTCTAAGTAGGTATTATTTTAATGAAAATCCATGGATGATCACTTGTGTGTGAAACAAAAATTACGAGCAAGAGCAAGCGGCGCGCGGCGGGGTAGCTGTTATCTGTGAAAAAACCTCGGCACAGACCAATAGACAGTCTGTGGACAGACTTTGACATTAATTCTGGCTAAACTCCATTTTCTATGGTGAGATGGATAGCGCCATCTAGAGAAGTCTTCATAAACAACAAAAAAAAAACCCGAAAAAAGCCTATTGATCCTCTTTCGTGTAGGGATCAAAAGACTCTGGAGCCAACTGAGGATTGGGCGCTAGAAATGACAGAAATCGGCAAAAACTTTCCCCCGTACAAAATGTAGTAGGTACGTGGAGAAGTTTTTCGGTGTCAGAGTTTTTAGGCCGCCCCTATGGGCCCTATGGCCTCTTACTTGGCTTAACGATTGTTATTAATTTAAAAAAATCGGGGCCAACAGTTTAACGTGCCTTCTGGAGCACGGAAGCCCTCACATATTATTGCCACTAGCGGTCACCCATCCATGGACTGACCGCGCCCGATGTTGCTTAACTTTACCAATCGTTTAAGAATGACTAATCCAACTAGGCTGTGAGCGCTATTGTATAGTTTACAGGTTTTATTACTTGAAAGTGATATTATTTACAAGCGTCTAACCGAGGACGGAAATAAATTAAATTCATTAGCGGCATTGAAGAGTCGCCAACTGATATCAAACAGATCTCTGTCTGACGGATGACCAGACGACCGATATACTTACGTTATATACTTTACCTAGATATACCTAGACTGTTGCTAGTAACCTATATTTCCTGCTTTCAAATAAAATTAAAACCGCATCCAAATTGGTTCACCCGTTCAAGAGTTACTTACGTACACACGACAGCACGTCAGAGTGTACACTTTTGTTGTAAAGTCGCCCGTAACGTAACCGAGTAGAGTGCTAGCGTGTAAGGGTCGACGTTCTGTCGTGTGTACGGTGCCGCAGACAGACACAAATAGACAGACACACGAATAGCGGTCAAACATAAAACACCCCCTCTTTTTGGTCGAAGTATTGACTTGTCTTTCCTGTAGACTAGGCCGACTAAGCTGGCAGGCAGGATGGTATAGGTGCTGGGCAAGCCTACTCCATCAAAAACAATGTTCCAGGCACTGCAGCGCCAAGTGGTCTCTTGACCCATCGAGGGGATCCATCCATGTGAGGGGAGGTGCCACGGACGCTGCATAAATCATCTCATTACTAGATGCAAAGGCCTTAGTTTTTATCAGGAATCTGCGCCTAGTAACTGACTGCCTAGTAGTGCCTAGAACGCGAGCACCATGGAAAACGATCCTTCGATTACCAAGTATAAGCCCGTGAACCGTAAAAAATATTTATAACTAGTCTAGACCCACCAAACAGATACAGTCTCCTACATTTCGCAGGTCAACGAGAATCAGCTCTACAAAACCCTGTCCACTGGAACTTGATACATAAACTAGACATTGTGCCATAAGTTTCGTGGGTCAACTTATGATGGACATGTCAGTTGGCGAGCGCCGTCGATCCTCTGCCCCTAATAATAATAAAACTCCGTTCTGTTTGTTTGTACACGCTCCGTATTCACTATTAGCTACTTTTAGATACTGTGTGTACAAAAACTCTAGAGGTACAAGAAACGAAAGTGGCGTTACTAAGGAAAACGCATGTAAACGCTTACACTATTTAGCAGGTTTTAAACAATATTTAACCAATCGCCAATCGAACGCGAAACACGTTTTGTATTTACTAGGGAACTTTTATAAAGATTTTTATAAGGTTATTTAAACAATTCGCTCGGGAGAGGATTGGCGCTCTACCGCTACCGCTACCGCGTTGCGGGTTTAAATCCTGTCCCGAGAATTTTTTTCGGAATGTTTCCGGAAATATTTCCAGTGGAAACATTGCCGGGAGTGCGAATGTTTCCGAGCGTATCTACACAGCACGTCAGAGTGTACACTTTTATTGTAAAGTCGCCCGTAACGTAACCGAGTAGAGTGCTTGCGTAGCGTGTAAGGGTCGACGTGCTGTATTGTGTACTACATCACTACGTATGTACTTACACGTGTTTGTATGAAAGTATTGTTGACTGTTGTAAGTAACTTGTTTGCAACCACGTGTAGGTATACGGTCAGTCGCCCGCCGCACGCCATTGCCATTGTTGTGAGTCTAAACTTGACCTTCTGCCGACTCAGGTTTTTTGCCCCACCACCTCGCTACTATACTACGTTCGCTGCGCGATGTCCTTGACTTTGCGTCCCTACGAAATCCCACTTTCCCACTTATATTATAAATGCGAAAGTTTGTGAGTGAGTGAGTGTGTTTGTTACTCTTTCACGCTGAAACGGCTGAACGGATTTGGATGAAATTTGGAATAGATATAGCTTAGACATCAGAATAACACATAGGCTACATATTATCAAGCTTTTACACTCAGGAGCAAGGTAAAGCACATATCCTTTTTCTGTAGTCCACGCGGACGTAGTCGCGGGCAAAAGCTAGTGATGAATAAGCCTAACAGAATATTACCACAAATTTTAAAACAGGTTTAAGGTCGCTCTAAAATGGCAACACTGGTTAAAAGGTACACTGTTACTGATTCCGAGTGATCTGTTGCTGTCCGTTGAGTTTTTATGATAGAAGATATGTTTTTTTTTTCATTGGTGGCGCTAGTGGCACCAATGAAAAAAAAAACATATATTTTTTAATGCGTTTTTTGCTAAAAATATGTCAAACGAAAATCCCAGATACGGTGGCTGTTTTTTTCTTGTGCGGGATTTATTCGTAGGTTCTACATAGGATTTGAAATCTAGGCCTTAGGATTTGCATAGTTTTCAATTGATAAAAATTGTGAAAATAAATGAGAACCATATTTAAAAAATACTTCTCTCCTGCCACAACCGAAACGTGATAGAGCAAAAATTTAAAAAATGGGATGTGAATATCACCAGGTGCTATTATAAATAACCCTGTAAAAAGAGCTAGGACCTTTTGTATATTGTAGATACATTATATGTGGCACGTGCTATAGTTTGTGTTTTTGCACGATTGTCCACGACAAGGCGTGTGACCTGGCGCATCCCATAACTATGCCTCACCTCTACACCATCCTCAACTCTAACTCTAACAGCATAGAGCTGACAATAATCTGTCAATCTTCCTTTAGGCAAAGTCTAGACGTAGACGGTAGCGTGTAGAGGAGTTTGGATCATGAACTTATATAGATACAGCTTAATATCGTGTGTAAGCAAAACGAAGGAGTATGTACTCCGTTTGTGAATAAAATTGCTGTCATTTCAAAATCAATGGGTAAGAAAATAAAATAGATACGTAGGAGATATTTTAGTATACCCTACTTTCTGGTAATAATAATGATGGCCAAGGCTAATATCCAATAGGTAACAACATCCACACAAACAACTCATAGGTAGGTACGGTCGGCCACAGTCACAGATACCCCATGGCAGCTCTTACCGCGCGCAGCATAAGGGCGCCAATCGAACAAAAAGGGGTATCAAAGTACACACGACAGCAGTAGCATGTAGACGCTTACACGATAGCTCGGTTACGTTACGGGCGACTTTACAACAAAAGTGTACAGTCTGACGTGCTGTCGTGAGTACCTACACTACATAAAGGCGCCGTGAATATCAACTGTTTCAGAGTTCATAATAATAAGTTAACTAATGGCTGCCAGATGTATGGAACAGCCGATTATTTTTTTGTTAGTCTTTTCTTCTGATCAGTAGAAAGAACCATCAATTTTCGCCTCATCGAGACGAAGCCATCGTCTCTACAAATGACCTATATGGTACATTACGTGCTTTATTTCCTTCAGCTATCCGGAAGTGTAAGTACCTGAAACAATTTAATTCTAGTTAATAAAAGCACGTTATAACTACTCTAACCTGGCACCTGGCAATGGCAAGACGTACCGATGGCAGATGGACAAAGTCCATTGCGGAATGGCGACCCCGAGAGGGGAAGAGATCGGTTGGCAGACCACCAGCCAGATGGTCCGACGACATAGCCCAAGTAGCCGGAAAACAGTGGTTGCGCCTGGCGCAGGATCGTGAGAGGTGGCGTGAGCATGAAGAGGCAGTGGGTGCTAAGTTGCTAACAAGCTTATGATGATGATGATAACTACTAAATTCAATCGTAAACGGCTGAACCGATTCTTATTAAACATATTTATGGAATTTATTTATGGAATATTGAATAAAACAAATTGATTCTGATTCTGATTATATCTAAGAAATCTTGCTTTCAAATAAAACCTCATCCAAGTCGGTTTACCCGTTTAAGAGCTACGTACGGTGCCTACGGTGCCACAGACAGACACACATAGAGACAGACAGACACAGGCACATAACGGTCAAACTTATAACACCCCTCTTTTTGGATCGGGGGTTAAAAATAAAACCCACTGTTAATGAAGTAGTTACTAAAGTTGGCACAACTATGGAGACTGCAAACAATATCTCATAACTTAACTCATGCGGCACACACGTACGGTCGGTCACAGTCTAGGATACCCCATGGTAGCTCTTAACACGCGCGGCATAAGGGCGCCAATCGAACAAAAAGGTGTATGATAACGCGTGTCTGACTGTACCTACCAACCACACCCGTATTGCAGTTATTGTGCCACTTAGACCGGGGTTTAAATATTTAATCCGCAGTTTACGACGCCTCTCCGCATTGCGGGGTGACCGCTCCTGTTATCGGTACACTTTTATTGTCTATCGTTTTTAGGGTTCCGGACCTCAAAGGGTCGAAACGGAACCATTTCAAAGGTGTTGATAAACCAGTACCTACGAGTAATGTGTGTTTTGTTAAGCAACTTTAAAAATGAGGAGTGTATTCAATTCGAATGTTTTTTTTTTTAATGTTTGTTAAGTACACACGACAGCACGTCAGAGTGTAAATTTTTGTTGTAAAGTCGCCCGTTACGCAACTGAGTAGAGTTCCAGCGTGTAACGGTCGACGTGCTGTAGTGTGTACAGTCGGCCACACGCTATTATACCCCTTTTTGTTCGATTGGCGCCCTTAGGCCGCGCGCGGTAAGAGCTGCCATGGGGTATCTGTGACTGGCCGACCGTACCTCAGAACTTTTTTCTAGGTGGACCGATTTTGATGATTGTTTTTTTGTTTAAAAGGGTATACCCGTGTGGTCCCATAAAAAATGGTGAATATCTGATAAAGAACTTCTGGGATGGAGAATCAGTGCAGTACTTCGATCAAGGATAAAACTAGATACAACATAGAACTCTGAAATGTGTCTGGAAAAATAGATGCCCAAATTGCCTTTGGCAGCTTATTTGCTCGTAGTCTATGCAATTAAAGTAAAACTGTACACTAATGCAATAAGGTTGACATTCGAATATTAGACGCATGGTCGAAATGATGTTTCTTGTTGTTCTATTGCTGATATCATTTGTTTCTGTGGGGACAAGTTTTTATTGTGATTTTGTACGTAATGCGGATTCTATGGGATTTAGTTCGATGGTGCAGTAGCTCAATAACAGTGTACCTTTTCACCAGTGATTGCAAATCCTAACCAGTCTGATGAAGAACTGCGAAGATGGAGAACAGAACTTGAAGTCGGTTTTATAACCATTATTCTGGAAAATATTTCTCATTGGAAGCAACAATCATCTTTCGACAGTTCATAGCGTAGATTTTTCGAGAATACAGTCGCAGTTAGTTTCTTTCTAACTAAGTAATGAATATAAAGCCTCCGTCCTTGACTGCAGTGCACGCGGAAGGCCATCAGTGGCGTAGCTAGGGACCCAGGGGCCCTGGGGCAAAAAACAAACTGGGCCCCAACTAAACTGATCAGTTTTTATCAAGTCAAATTAGGTATACAATAAATACAGGGTGCCCTCTAAGTCAATAGCGGAACTTTAAGTAGGCTGTCTACTGATCAATACAAACAACTTGTAGGTACTAGGTGGCGAAATAAATGGAGCGAAAAAAATATCTGCTGTTTCATACATTTGGCGCAGTACTGAGTCGACCTTTTGTATGGAACAGCTGATATTTTTTTAGCTCCATTTTTTCGCCACCTAGTACAAGTTGTTTGTATTGATCAGTAGACAGCCTACGTAAAGTTCCGCTATCGACTAAGAGTGCACCCTGTAGACATTTAAATACTATTGAATACTTAGGGTGACATTAATAGTCGTCTGAGATCACCTTCTTGAGCGCGAGCTCGAGCTCAAGTCGGTGATCTCAGAAAACAAAAATGATAAGATAGTCAAGCCTTGGCTAAGGTCAAGCTTGAGAAGCTGTCCGCATATTGATAGACACTAACTTGAGCTTGACATTAGCCAAGGTCCCAAGTCGGTGATTTTGTTTTCAGCTTGCGATGACGACTATTAATGCCACCCTTAAAGGGCCTGAAAATTTCAGTCTACAATTAATGTGTTTTATGTAAAAAAACTGAATATTCACCGAATTTACCTCTTATAGAAGTCTCGGCAAGGAGGATACTATCATTCCCTGGCCGAGGTTTTCTTTTAAGACACTTTTTCCGATTTTATCCGTAAATATCATATCGCAAATATGGATTTTATCTGTGGGCATGACACCTGGCGAGACGTACCGATGACAAAGTCCATTGCGGAATGGTGACCCAGAGAGGGGAAGAGATCGGTTGGCAGACCACCAGCCAGATGGTCCAATGACATAGCCAAAGTAACCGGAAAACAGTGGTTGCACCTGGCGCAGGATCGTGAGAGGTGGCGTGAGCATGAAGAGGCCTTTACCCAGCAGTGGGCTGATGATGATCCGTAAATAGCTTGGTTCGAGGGCCCTCCTGAACTTGGGGGCCCCGGGACTTTGTCCCGCCTAGTCCCTATGTAGCTAAGCTTCGCCACTGAAGGCCATTGTGCCTCGTAACTGGCTCGTCGAGCAACAAATAGTCGAGCTCGAGAGACAAAGCGTGCTCGGACCAAAGCGCGTTTTGTTTGTTTGCAAAGATGTCCCCGAGATGACAAGGTGACGGGGCGCGTCCGGAGGGCACGGGCCGATTCTGGACAATCCAGGATCCACTTTCGATAGGATCAAAGTCACCCTAGGTTGGTTTCTTTTCTGACCATTGACTGGTAGAGATAGCAATAACACTGCAATTTGTTGGGGGCGTTGTCGAGCACATACCTACAGGGTGTTGTTTTGGTTAGTGACACCCGACTCAGGGAAGATAGTTTTTGTAACGCTTTAAATTAAAAATAAGTTATTTTTCATACACAAAAATTACTTTGTTCTATTTCTTCTATACAACGTGTTACAAAAGATCCTAACTCTTTTTACAGGGTAATAGCACCCGGTGATAGGGATCACAACCTAAATATTTTTTTTGCTATATTTTATGATGTTCCGTTGATTTTTAAATTAATAAAATGTGAACGCTGTGGCGGAAGATTTTTTTTTTTTAATATTGTTTTCATTGACTTTCACAATGTTTTAACAACTCAAAGCTATGCAAATGCAACTACAAACACAAAGAGCTTTTACCAAAAACAAAAAAGTTATGAAAATTTTTCAATTTTGAGGTTATAAAATAAAAATACCGAAGGTAGACGATATAGGTGATAGGATCTCGAGTCTTAAGTGGAAATGGGCAGGACATCTGGCGAGGCGGGAAGATGGCCGGTGGACAAGGGCAGCAACAGAGTGGCGCCCAAGAACTGGACGACGGTCGGTGGGCAGACCAGCAGCCCGATGGTCGGACGACATCGTTGTGTCGGCGGAGGGTCCATGGATGCGGATGGCGAGGGACCGTGAGAGGTGGCGTGAGGGGGAAAAGGCCTATACCCAGCAGTGGGCAGAGGTGGGCTGATGATGATGATGATGATGAAAATAAAAATTGTTTTTTTCAACGTTTTTTTTACAGAATTGACATCTTGTTGATTGTGTAGGTTACACCCTGTAAGAAGAGTTAGGATGTTTTGTAACACGTTGTATAATAACATAACCGCAACGTGCGGAGTTGCGAACACACTCGGCATTCTTAAAGACTCGCGCGATTTGGCGCCCGGTATTGCGAGTGCGGCCGCAAGAATGGTAAGGGTATTTTTCACATTATTTTTTTGCTTCAGTATCGTGTAATAATCACCCCCCCCCCCCCCTCCCCCCCCCCCTGAGTCGGGTTACGAGAATTGGTTGAGAAATGCGACCTGTCAACGTTCAGCAGTTTCGCGTCCTCTCGGGCCGGATCAACTGGTCAGAATCTGGCTACCGGAGTCGTGCGCGACTACTGACCCAATAACTGCGGGGTAGGCAGGGACAATAGCCCTTTAGAGCGGGACGCAAAATTCCCAGGACCGTGAGGGGAAGCGAGACGTAAGGTCGGTGCTGAGCTGAAACAATGGCGAAACAACGCGTGGCTGGGTCCGCGAATTCGACAGTTTTATTTTATGGAGATCCATTAACTAGAGAGCCACAAAAAAGTGTAATTATTGTTTTATCCGACTGCGCGAAAAAAGAGGGTAACGCTTGCAATGCTCAACAAATACGCACATTCACACAATTAACTTTTTTATTGATACAGTCAGCCGCGCGCTACGATGAGTAGTTTTGTTCGATTGGCGCCCTTATGCCACGCGCGGTAAGAGCTGCCATGGGGTATGCTAGACTGTTGCTGATCGTTCAATACGTGCCACGAATAATGAGACCGAAGGCCGAAGACCGAGCTTCGTTAGACGAGGCCATAGGCCGAGTCACTCGGAGCGGGTCACACACAAGCACCCATTAGACACCCCAATCCGCCGAGCTGTAGAAATGTTCGCGAGGCCGAAGGCCGAGCTTTCTCATAAGAGGCCGAAGGCCAACTTCCCCCTCGACAGACTCAAGCGTGGTCACAGAGCCACTAGTTATTTTTGTAAACAGTAAGTTTCCTGCAACATAAACACTCTACATAACATTATGCAGTATTTCCTTCCGCATGGACGAACCCATATACCTACTCATCAACACGAACCACTTTGACCTACCTCTGATAGTGCAGCCAACACCGGGATTCTAACCCGAGACGTCGCACTTGAGAGCCAAACACCACAACCACTCATCAGTACTCAAGTGTTTCTCGGAAGGAATATTGAACACATACACTGAGGGTGGTATTCCAGAACGATACTTAAACTGAGTTTAAACAGAGTTCAGACTGTCGATAAAACAGTGCATGTTTTGATATGAAGGGAGGGATATTAAAATCAAAACATGCACTGTTTTATCGACAGTCAACACTACTAAGCTCTACTTAAACTGAGTTTAAACAGAGTTCAAGGAGCTTTCTAGTTTGAACTGAGTTTAAGTAGCGTTCTAGAATACCACCCTAAGTAGTTTTCTAGAATACCACCCTGAGAGTCTGCCGTTCGGGCAATCACTCGGTGCGGTTCAATATTTATGGGCAGCCTGAGCGCGGGATCATTTGATATTTATTGATACCAACCAACATTGCCAACCAACCAACCAATCCGATAATCTATTAGGGTCTTTAGGGTGGCATTAATAGTCGTCGACTCAAGATCGAACTCAATTAAGTAGGTACCTAGGTGAACTCAAAAAAGTCAAATGCTAATGTCAAGCTTTGGCTAATGTCAATGTCAATCTCAACATAGTGTTTATTAATATGCTGACAGCTACTCAAGTTTGATATTAATAAAGGCTTGACATTAGCATTTGACTTTTCTGAGTTCACCTACTTAAGATCGGGCTCAAGTAGATGATCTCAGACGACTATTAATACCACCCTAAAAGACGCTAGGAGCCCGTGCCTCGTTCAAAACCCTGTGGCACCTAGGTCTCTACGGGTCTATAATTTAAACCCTAGCGCTGGTAATTGCGCTAAAATAATAGGTTAATAAAATTAGGCTGTACACACGACAGCACGTCAGAGTGTACAGTTTTGTTGTAAAGTCCCCCGTAACGTAACCGAGAAGAGTGCATGCGTGTAAGCGTCTACGTGCTGTCGTGTAGGTATACTTTAAGGGGTTTATAACCATATCTATCTTACTCTTTTGATCTGCGTAGAGTGGGATAGATAGAGTTATAAACCCATAGATAGGTACGGTCTAACCGTTCATTGTGCTAGGCCAGCTGAAAGGCGCGCGCGCGATGCATTGCTCTTTTACACTTTTCACGCATACTTACCTAACTAGACTCTAGATTCTAGACTGTGTGCAGCTTAGTCTATGAAGTCCAGGCTACCTAAACTACTAACAGATCTAGGTAGGTACGGTGGGCCACAGTCACAGATACCCCATGGCAGCTCTTAACGCGCGCGGCAAAAGGGGGTCAATCGAACAAAAAGGGGTATCTTTGGGTGAGGCCGGCTGTACCTGTGCAACTGAGAACTTAAAAATAGCCCAACAATGAATGAACGCCAATCAATACAAAACAAGTCCCTACACCCCTTGCGTCACACACAGTTAAAGACGCCAGCTGTTTTTGACACCCATAACGTGCGCCGGCGCAGCGCGTGCGCTATCCACGATCCGACACGAATACACGATGCGATACGCCATTCACAGCACTCGCTCTTGGCGATGTGGATTCCTGTTTGGTCCAGGCCCAGGCAGGGCTGCATCGAGGGCATTCGAGGGGGACCTTTATGGTTTAAGGAACGCCGAGATTCGGCAGAAACGTGTTGTAAACTTGCGCGAATGGTTACTCACTCATTGTTTTCGTTTTGGCAAGGCAAACCAAGTGTCACTGGATTGAAGAATTCTTAAAAGATCTGAGCGAACTTCAGATGAAATATTTTAAGGAAGTGGCGCAGGACAGAGAGAAATGGCGTTTTTTGGTTGCGGAGGCCAAGATCCACTTCGGATCGCTGAGGCAGCATAGTACCTAGCAGTCCGCGTCTTCCGCACTATTTCCAGTGCCCCGGTGACACCCGGTCCCTTCCCATACCGCTAAAGAGTCATAAAGCGTCATAAATCGTCACTGCGCATTATTGTATTCGAACGGGTCGAGTCGCGGTTGGTTTCAGGTAAAATTAATTACCTTATTAATCCCGATGTATGAATATCGAGAGTCATTAAAAGTGAATGTCAGTGCGCATGTCAAACCACGTGGTGTCTCAAGTTTCTTCCTTCGTGGCACGTATTGCAATAGGGGGGCGCTCCCAGACCCGGGCCGCAGCCGCCCCTGGGCGCTCCGCCCCGCTGCGCTCAGGGCTCGGCCTTGTTGCCGCTCCGTGCACCAGTGCAAGGGTGCGCCGGCGCAGGGCACTGTTTGTTGTAGATGTGGAGTAGTGTAGTGAGAGTATGGTTTGCCTTTGTAGTAGAGGCCTGCGTGCGATGATTTCTGCAGTTGAGACAGCGCTAAGTCAGCGATAATGTATAAAGACCAAAGGCAAAGACCTAAAATAATTATGTTTTTGGGTACGATTAACTAAGGCCTTTGCAACTACGTAATGAGATGATTTATACAGCGTCCAGTGGCACCTACCACTCACATTTAGTGTGAAGAGACCGTGGGGTGAAGAGACCACTTGGCGCTGCAGTGCCTGGGACATTGTTTTAGATGGAGCAGGCTTGCCCAGCACCTATACCATCCTGACAGCTTAGTCGGCCTACCATTAGGATATTTTCTAGACTCTTGGTCAAAGAGCAAAGTACAGAGCAGTGTAAAACCTCTATACATGAATGTATATGTATCACGTTTCTTCACGCTAGACTTGGTGATGATCTTGATAAGTTCCCAATTGAGTCAGCAATTGGACAATTATTTTTGTTAAGTAACAATCTTTCAATTAAGACTCAAAGCCCAAATTACAGTGTCCAGTGGCATTTGGTTTAATTGTTCTGAGGGTGGCATCTTCTTTGGTGAGCATTTTAAAAGATTCTGTAGTGGTTCTAGGCAGAAGGAGGACTCAATTCGACCAGTTTTTTTTATGTTTGTTACCGCACAACTTTTTGGCAGTTTGAAAGGGCATACCTACCTACTTCCCTTGGGTCCTATAAAATGGTGAAAATATGATGAAGAACTTCGGAGATGGAGAACGAAGCTCATCAACGGACAGCAGCAGATTGCTCGGAATCAGTGCAGTAGGTATAGAGTTAAGACGCCATACGTCTCACAACTAGCGCCGCCAATGGAAAAAAAACATATCTTTTTTTGGATGCGTTTTTAGCTAAAAACCCTCCTGCGATTCCTCAACGCGAGGCTTAACTATTTTTAGGACCTAAGGTTTGGATTCCAGGATTGGATTTCCATTCATAAGTTCTAGGATCTGAAATCCAAACCTTAGGTCCTAAAAATAGTTAAGCCTCGCGTTGAGGAATCGCAGGAGCGTTTTTTGCTAAAATCGCATCCAAAAAAAAGATATGTTTTTTTTTCCATTGGCGGCGCTAGTTGTGAGACGTATTTCACCTTAAGTACGAAGCACGTTGTAAGAACGGCGTCCCACAGAAATTTATATTTACCTACTAAGTCAATTGTTTTTCCTAATGCACTAATCCGTGCTAATCCGCACATAAACCTTTACAGTTTTCAGCGGTTGGCATGTTATTTCTAATTTTAAGTAAGTCCTCTAATATGCACAAATATTTTTTTAAAAAAAGTAGGTAGCTTAATAACAGTGTATAATGAAAGTTTAACACACGGTGCGTTCGCCAGTTTTCCTGGAACTTGGCTTGACACGCTACCGCGTGTCTAGATTTTATTTTTGTTTATTGTAAAGTTATCTAGAGATGCTGCAAGCGTACCTAGCTTCTATACCTACCATTCATTCCTTATTGTCTTGCCAAGCCCAATATTGAAATACCTAGAGCAGTAGATTATGTCCTCGAAATACTTAATTAGGTACGTGGAAAACGAGGATTATACCTACCAGACAAAATTTCAAAAGTGACGAGGTGCAAGATTCTATGGAGCAAAAGCTTGTTTCTATGGAGACAAGCTACTGCCCCTACTGTGGCTATAGTACAGGATGAACCGGTTTGTAGAGTAAAGTCATAAGAAGGTACCTAGTGTTTGTTTTTGTTGCAAAACCGCTTTCTTTAAGGTACGCCCTCTCGTCCAGGGGTTCAAGGACTCTGCCTGTACTAGTGATAGGCACAATCGGCCACACGCTAGGGTACCCCTTTTTGTTCGATTGGCGCCCTTATGCCGCGAGGAGTAAGAGCTGACATAGGGTATCTGTGACTGTGGCCGACCGTACAAAAAGGTATTAAGAGGGTACCCCGTCCACAGTAAAAAGTTGCCGTTTTTTTCTTGTGCGGGATTTATTCGTAGGTTCTAGGATATAAAATCTAGGCCGACTAAGCTGTCAGGATGGTATAGGTGCTGGGCAAGCCTTACTCCATTTAACACAATGTCCCTCAATTCTGAGGATCGTGACCATATGCAATGGTTCTCCACTCATCACGGTCATGGGCGCGATGGGATGCGTGCTGGATGGATCCACCTGCTTCATCTGGCCCAAAATGATCTAGTTTTCATCAATCTAGTGTGAATGAAGGTGCCACTGGACGCTGCATAAATCATCTCATTACGTAGATGCAAAGGCCTAAGACTTATTTACGCAAGTTTCTTAATTTCGCCTTATAAACGACGCACACACAGAACAATCTGTAACATGAACCTTACCACTCCAGAGACCTCTAGTTTCAGCCTGTTTGATTCGACAGACAGGTCACCAGTGTAAGTCAGACACCGCATAGTCTCAAGTGACTATGTATTTTGAATGCCAGTCATTCCTCTGTTGCGTTCAACCATGAATGCCATGTCTCCGATCGCTCTAATCTCTCCGTGGTTGTTATCTTGGCAATGAACATTGGTTGTAAAAAACTTTTGAGCTATAAAGTGAAAGTACTTACCGCTACATCTTAGCAACTGTAATACGCCTATGCTCGGATATAAAGCGAAATTCAAACAAAAGTATAAGTGGAAATCTTCGAGTTCACTGTCTTTACTGCAATCGCTGACAGCCTGGGCCCTTAGCCTGTAACGCAATGGCGGGTCAATGGCGTCCCGGCCGAAGGACAAAACCGGGCTCTCCTCGCTTTTCTCATACAACCAGAGAACTAATTCTCTAGAATTAGAATCAAAATATTCTTTGCTGTACTACAAAAACATTAAAAGGACAGACAGCGTTAGCAAATCGTAATTGAAGTCGTCACCTGACAGCCCATTTTGGCACCATTGTGTTACAGGCTAAGGGCCCTGGACTATTCAGGCGCGGTTAGTCCATAGATGGGAGACCAACTGACCGCTAGGGGCAATAATATTTGAGCGCTTCCGTGCTTCGTCCCGGTTGTTGTTGACTCATAATAATCGTTAAGCCATGTCGGAGGGGCTTTGGGCGGGCTAAAAACTCTGACACCAAGGATGGCCACTACCTCAACCTACTGCAATGGGGATTTTTTCCCTAGAATGATTTCCAACTACCTTTGACACTTGGAAATCCCCATTGTTACTCCTTCTCTCACTCATCGAAAGGTTGTCTGAAAGAAAACGCTATAAATGCAAAACCTCCTTTAGCTACTTCAGAGTCTTTTGTCATTGCAGACAGCGTCCAATAGCACCTCCCTTGCGAATGTTGCAAATTTTGCAATAGGGGGTGAAGTGGCCACTCAGACTCGTAAATTCCCGAGATGGTTAAAGGCCCAAGTAGGTATACATTGGCCCAAGCTTGACCATGCCAATCATCACCATTGCGCGCTACACGGATCCTCCCTGTATGCGATGGCCTCTATTAGGCCAACATAGGCCAATGTGTACTGAAGCTTATAGGCTTCCCCAGCTCCTAAACCCTCCTCTCCTGGACATGTTTATCTTTAGAGGCATCCCTAGGGTTCTTGAAGCCCTGGCTATCCCTTTTCAGATACGAAACAGCTTACTTATTCCTCACATCCCGACTTTTCCTTTATCAGGATGCCTTTTCCGAAATTTAACCCACGTGAAGAAATTTATCGCGGAAAAAATCCTGCACAGCACACATCAGTAGCCATATTTTCAATATTTTATATATTTTCAGGTTTTTAGGATTTTGTATTGCTGTTGTTAGTAGGAACTTATTTGGTGTCCCGATTTACATCCTTTTTACCTTCAATCCTAATTTTTTTTCGAATCCAGAGTATAGTTTCTCGCTCCAACCGTTGCATCGTTTGTATCAACTTGTATCGGATGTCGAACGAGTCGCAACTCGCATATTATTGGATCAATGAAGTGTGCATTGGATTTCCAGACATCCAAACGGCTTACAAATGGTTGTGCGTCACATAATACTGTTGTTGCATTCCGCGCTTTCCGCTATGCTGGAGGTTTTCACGTAATATAAGTGGCGCTATGGTGTGGTGTACTTCATGGTTTTAGGGTTCCGGAAGGTCCGTAGGGGATCCGTACAAAGAGATTTTTTTTCCAAATACCCATATAGCACAGAATGGTACTACGACATCCAGCCGGTTTCAGCTGAAAGTATAAGAATTATAGAGGTACATACGTGCAGAGGCAACTGCGATAGCTAATGTTGATGGAGTGATATTAACTGCATGTTGAAAAGTCATTTAGAGTAGACTTATCACTAGAATGCGATCTCAGATAGTCTTAAGATAGAAGTGCTTAGTCTCTCTCTACTGTCGATGTCGAGTTTACTTGCTATAAAAATCTTCTTCGCTTGTTCTTACAGAAAATTAGGGCTTCTTTTTTTAATACCTTCAACGCTATTTAATTGGACGTTCTACAAGATTAGCTATTTAAATTGCTGGAACCAAAGTATGAACCAATTTCAATAACAACCATTCTTCCATGTAGATTTAAGAATGTTTAGTTTTGTGAAGAAATTACGGCATTCAGTCTTCGACACTCTTACGCATGTAGGTATGTACTAAAGGCTACAGCCACCATGCCAGTCTACACACACACGTGGTAATCCGATTACAAATTACGTTTAGTAACATTAGATACAGACATCCACAGCGCATCCAAACAGCCGTAGGAATACAAAGAACTGCCTTTGTCCAGCGTTCCCGGACACATAAAACGGAACGGTCTTCTTACAAAATGTCTTGAAACTCTTCAGGTGCTGCTGCCCGAAAGATGTCAAACAGGTTTCTTTCTTGCTGCTGAATACTTTGACTCCCGATAAAAAGACACATGAAGGAGTTACATTTCAGAGTTCTAACAGCTTTTTTTTGTGCATTCTACTAGACATAAACCGCACAGTACGTTAATGCGTTATCATTCCAATCAGTTGTTCGGATTCATTGATCTTCCAAATGCCTTATTTTATGGCAGGTTGTGGTCCATAAATGCTCTGTAGGTATGTAAGTACCACTCAACGAGAGCAGCAGAATTTTCCAAAAGATAACGGATTATGGTATTCCTTGACGAGCCGATCTGACTTCTCTGTGGATTATTTTGGAATGAATTTGCATTTCTCACGTTGAATGAGGTCAGATGAATTAATGTTTTAATTGCGATTTGTATTCCCTCAAATCATCGGTTTTTTCATCATTCACAGGTTACAATTGCTTAATTAAAAAAATAATTTGATTTTGTGTGCGATATCGCTCTTTTCAGCGATACTTAAGTACCTATTTAAGATTAAGAGCTGGTGTTGTTTTCTTCAGAAACTTTTTAGCCCAGACAAATGCTTAGGTAGGTAAATCGTATCACAATGAATGAAGTATCTATCATTGTCCTGAATTGCACAATTCTGGTGTGAAGCCAATATGAACTTGTTTAATCGTACAAAAGTCCAATTGTTTTCATTCACGACTGCTTACGAGACGTTTGTAATGTAAAAAAAGACTCTCCTGCAATGTCTGATGTCATTAACATTGCATTACGTTGGTTGCTTTTCTTGAATCTCAACCTCTTTTGGTCAATTTCTGGACATAGGTAGACCTGTCCCAGAAGATCCATTGTTAGCGGTTTGCTGCCTTTTCACCTGGTATTAGGTGCTCTTTTCTGTCTCTCCAGCATCTAGGTAGATTGATAACTTCCTTTCGGCTTAGTCGGTCGATAAAATCCAAGAAAAGACGAGGTCAAACACTACGCCAGCAAATTTTTATACTTTTCAGATGATTAGAATCAGTTCTTGGCATCCATTCCCGAATATGTACCTAACTATTTCATTCGTGCTTGATACCGCCTCACTCCAAAGCACTACCTTTGTATTTTGTTATTTGTACCTATAGGGGACTTGTTTGCCTCCTTTCTTTGCAGAAATTTTCCAGAATTTCAATTCCACATTCGAATGAGTTTATGCCTTCGAGAAAAACGGGTTGAGGCGGGTTGTGGGAATGGTCACAAATTAAGACATCCTGAACCAAAATCTCGTCGGAAATTATCCAATACAGATAAAATCCAATAAGCGTAGCTTGTTTTGAACACCCCCTGCCAATGTGCACCAAACACAGCATTGTGGATCGCTCCCGGCCCCTTCACAGACTACGGAGCACAGAGTAGGGACAGGGGTGCGGCAGAGGCAGGCTTGTTTATACCGAACCTTTTACACTTTCGGCCCACAAAAACGCTGCAAACAGCTGAGCGCTCGCCCGCAGGTGTTGTAGGTTACGCAGCTTGTCACATATTTATAGAACACTTTAAATTATGCACAAGGTCCTCGCTGAAGCTTTCTGTCCGTGAAATTTCGAGCTTCATGCCGCAGCCGGGCGGGCGAAGTTGAAAACGCTGATGTATTGACGGCGTCGACGCTGTCTCCATATTGGTTTTCTGCGGGGCCAAGCCGGCAGCTCGGAAAGCCTTCGATCCTTCACGAAAACAAAACAAAAAACACACAAGGCAACACTTTATCGCCATCTCTTTTTTACGGCACCGCGATACGACAAAAAACCCAGTAAGACTAACTACAAGTGACCGACGCACAACTGAACACTTAGCCGTAAAAAACACTGATTTCTTCGAGTTTTCACTGCTGGTTCTCACCTGAGTCTGACAGGCGGGGGTATGTTGAAGGCGGGGTACAGCTTTGCGTTTGGGTTCTCGAACAACATTGTGGTACCGTACGACTCGTGTGTTTTCACTCACCGCGCGAACATTGCGCGCGTCCTGCCGTCGCGTCGGTGCGTCGCTGACTGACTCTGGCTAGCTCTGCTGCCTACTCCAGCGCTGGCAACCCTCCGCCGGTGGAAAGCGCTGGATGTAGCTGCTCAAGGGGTTTGTGGGGTCTAACAAGTTGTTATTACAATTCTTGGGTTAATTTTCCGGTATAAGATTCCACGCTTTATTTGTAAGGGAGTCTAAAAATGCGCGAAAAAGCTCTCGCATCAGCGTCAAATGCTCGGTACATTATTGTACGTAGGTAAACTTGGCCACTTCTTACAGAATTTCATTGAAACCTAGACTAGTTTCAGACTAGTTAACCTTATAGTTAACAAGATTACTTTTTGAAAAATATAAATATTCCCTACATTTTACCGTCCTCATTAGCGGCTGAACTGCCGCGCAAGACCGCGAAAAATTAAGAAAAATGGAGATCTCTTCTTCGAGCCCTATGATGTCCCTGATAAGGGATAAAAGGATGTCATCATCATCATCATATCTGAGAAACCTCGCTAGAAAGCCTGCTTTAAAATAAAAAATAAAAAAACATTATTCAAATCGGTTCACCCGTTTAAGAGCTACTGCGGTGCCACAGATAGACACACAGACAGATACACCCTCACACATAGCGGTCAAACTTATAACACCCCTCTTTTTGTATCGGGGGTGTTAAAAAGCCGTCGATACCAAAGCGGTGGACGCAGACAGACCTCTGAACGCTGCAAGCGCTGCACCAAGCGGTGAAAGCGCTAAGTCACCGGCAGCGGCTGCGCTGCGGCGCGCGCCCTCCCCGCGCGTGACGTCACCCGCGCCCCTCAGGCCGCGCGGACTTGGTCCGTTCGAGCCGGACTGGGAAGCCGCGGTTCGGATTTCCTTCACCCTGGAGCAGGCTTAGTATGGCCGCCGTATCGATGTTTACAGCTACGTATGTACGGTCGGCCACAATCACAGATACCCCATGGCAGCTCTTACCGCGCGCGGCATAAGGGCGCCAATCGAACAAAAAGAGGTCTCCTAGCGTGTGGCCGACTGTACGTATGAACTTTTGGTCTTGTGAATCAAGTTCGCAAATTATTTTTTCCTTATTACTAAATAAGGAAAAAATAATTTGCGTCGGCTACCTTCTTTGTAAGGGTGGTCATAAACGAATTACAAGGTGTTATTTTGGTCAGTGACACCCGACTCAGGGACGATAGTTTGAGTAACGCTTCCCACGGTTCACATTGTATTAATTTTAAAATGAATGGAACTTCATAGAAAAAAAAAATGCCTGTGATCCCTATCACCGGAATACCCTGTAAAAAGAGAGATCTTTTGTAACACCTTGTAGAAGCGACGCGACGAAAGACACACAGAAGAGACGGGACGCGGAGACAAAGCAAAACGTCAGGTCAATACAAAACGCCACGTCCTCGTCCCACGTCTCTTCTGTGTGGCCGGCGCCTCAGCCACAGCAAAGAGCATTATACAGGGTGTTAAAAGACCGCTAACGGACCCGAAAGCCACGCATACTAGACACCAAAACAAAGTACTTTTTCAATAAATTATTGCTGGGAAATAATTTTGGTTTTTTAGGTTATAATTTTGAAAAATATTTTATCATGCAATGGACGTGTAACGCACAGAACTACAGAAGTCATATTGTGCAAGCGTAGGTATCAGTTTATGTTACTTAAGCTTGAAGTGCTGCTGATGTTTAGAAAACATTGCGGGTTGCAATTTTAACGTCGTTTTTTGCAAGAAATATGCATAATTTTTATATGGCTTCTTGAGAAGGTATGTTAAGAACTAGATACTGAATGCATTTCTGCAAAAAAAAAGTTTTGAAAAGTCCAACTTTGAACCTCATTATCTCGGAAACCGTTTATTTCCCAGGCATAGTTCCTTGGGCAAAAATGTTCCTTATGATGAGGTCAATACGTGGTTTCCCGCTTTGTTGGCGGTCTTTTAACACCCTGTATAATGCCACAGGCAGGAACAATGTGAAACCACATGCAGCGCCATCTAGCGCGTGGAGTTGTTACTAGCTCGCGCCCTCAAAACTGCAGAAGCCAGGGCCCTTAGTCTGTAACACAATGGTGCCAAAATGGGCTGTCAGGTGACGACTTCAATTACGATTTGCTAACGCTGTCTGTCCTTTTAATGTTTTTGTAGTACAGCAAAGAATATTTTGATACTAATTCTAGAGAATTAGTTCTCTGGTTGTAGGATAAAAACGAGGAGAGCCCGGTTTTGTCCCTCTGCCGGGACGCCATTGACCCGCCATTGCGTTACAGGCTAAGGGCCCTGGCCTCATAGCTGGAGAGCTGGCGACTATTTTGTCGTACAAGGCTGGGAGATAGTAGGCTGACAGTAGACTTCACTGTGTCTGTTTTTTTAAAGTTCGTTTATTTACACTTTCTAGGTTATAAAAAACGAACTTTCAACCGCGCTCGGCCAATAATTTAGTCTACCCGTGACCAATGGTGCCTGCATCGGTGAAATATCGATAAGGATCCCGTTTTCTTGCAATAATTATGTCTCAAAATCACAAAAGTTTAAAAAAGCATGTAGAAAAATAGTTTATTGAAAAAAAAAAAAATTTTAAATAATTGTTTATTATTAAACTAGTAAATTTTAAATAAAACTATACATTAACCACGCCATACAACATATTGACTACCAACACAAAAGTTTAGTACAAATAAACCCGCTTATAAACTTAGGTATCTCTCCGAAACTACTAGGTTAATCCCACAGAGTTTTTGTGAAGAAGTTTTTTACCTTATTTTTTACCAGATCTAAGGAGTTCCATCCCACCCACGACAGTATTTTAGTAATTATTTTTTTGTATTTTTAAAAATTAAATATTATTTAGATCACAATCAATAAACCAGCTCCAGCCGGCAGCCCTTGAAGGGTTTTTTTTTTCAACATGGAGCAATTTATAACATTTAAAATTTCACGAATTAAGACGCATTTATATTTTTATTGTACAAAATAGCCTTGTTTTAAATAAACGTTACAAAGTATACAAAATCAAAGCATGACTATGCGAATTCAAAGAGAAATTAATTAAAAAACTTCGTCAATATAAACGCAACAGCTTCAAGAGTAGCTCACCAAATCATGCAACACACGATTAATATTTGTGTTATTTATTACAATGTTAAATTATCGTTTTATTGATTAATTTGTAATTACTATATTCTCAATATTGGGAAGGTGATTCATGGAGTTTCTTTACCATATTTCTTCGCCGAAAAAAACTGTAGCTAGTAAATCTGCCCAAAAATATTACTAATTGTAAAAGAAAAACGGACATAGCTGCGTCTATCAGTCCCTCTGTATTTTTCTCCTGTTTTGCTCAGTTATTTGCAGCACAGATGACCGAAAGAAGAACTGGGGCCGCAATGGCGTGTCAATAGGTTCCCAGTAGAAGGACAAAACCGGGTTATCCTCGTTTTTCTGCTACAACCAGCGAACTAATCCTCTAGAATTAGGATCAGAATATTCCGAGCCTATCGAGGCACCATTGATTTACAGACTCCAGCCCCTGACATGTTTCTGTTTCCCGTCATACTTATTATAGCCCTTTTATCCAAAGGCTGTGTCCAAACCAAACCATACCATACTGTCATAGATATAAGACACTTCCCCCTCAGCAGCTTACTGACATTTCAAAAAGCCTTTCTCTGTATGCTAAGTGGCCAGTGAGCCATTTCATTAAACTGACAATTGACAATAGTTTACTTTGACAATTTGATTCACATTTCGTAGCAGATTAGGCATTAGAAAGTTTACAAAAAATGTTCGGTTACTTAAAGACTACCCAATTACATCTAATGAAGAATACCATCAACTTTTAATTTTTACCTTACCAAAATTTTTTTTTTATACGTCTTATAGTTTTCGAGATATTTAATTTTAAATTAGCTGGGCGACGGGCGCGCGGTCGTCAGCTGCTGTGACGTCACAACTCAACACGCACCCGACACATACACCGTAACACTCATTCAAACGGCTGTATCTTTGGAACCGTACTAGGTAGCCAGTTGAAATTTTCAGAGATTATGTTTATGATTCCAATGAGCATTTCGTCTGCAAAGATGAACGCATTGGGTGGTGTAGATAAGTGCAAACTCATCACACCAGATGGCGCCCCCCGTCCAGTAGACGGAGACTAGTTGAAGAAATTCGCATCGACAGTTACTTGACTCGGTAGCTCAATTGGTAGAGCGCCTGCACGGTATGCGAGAGGTTGCGGGTTCAAGTCCTGTCCCGAGTGAATTTTTTCAACTTATTATAAATGTTTAGATTATGTTTTATTATGGTTGATTACCAAAAACATAATAAAAATAAAAAAATATATTAAAATTAGGAGAGGTCCCCATACAAAAAACGTTTTTTTATTCTTTTTGCTCTATAGAAAAAACGGTAAGACATACAAGCAACAAACTTGGTATGATTATAGGGCTTACTCCATAGTATAACAAAATAATATAAAACCGGCAAAGTGAGAGTCGGTCTCGCGCACGAAGGGTTCCTTACCATCTATAAGAAAGGCAAAAAATCACGTTTGTTGTATGGGAGCCCCCTTAAATGGTTATTTTATTCTGTTTTTTTTAGTATTTGTTGTTATAGCGGCAATAGTAACATCATCTGTGAAAATTTCAACTGTCTAACTATCACGGTTCATGAGATACAGCCGTGACAGACGGACGGACAGACGGACAGACAGACGGACAGACGGACGGACAGCGGAGTCTTAGTAATAGGGTCCCGTGTGGAACCCTTCGGGTACGAAACCCTAAAAACGATCAAGCGCGACTCGGACTCACGCGCCGAGGGTCCGTATAACCAGTTTTGTTTACTGTATGGCGGTAGGGAATTCTCAGTGCGCGAGTTCTACTCGCACTTGGCCAGTTTTTTTGTGTGTTTAGTCAGGTAATTTTTAATTTTTTAAAGCCCGTAGCTAAGTAAGAATATATTATTTAAAGTACAAACCCGTGCTAGGGAATATTTTAAACAGAGCTTGCGACTTTAAAACCTGTCCCTAGCGAATTTTTAACGTTATAAATAAGTAATATTATATTAAAACTGTAACACTGACTAAACACACAAAAAACTGGCCAAGTGCGAGTCGAACTCGCGCACTGAGACTCCCTACCACCATACAATAAAAAAAACTGGTTATACGGACCCTCGGCGCGTGAGTCCGAGTTGCGCTTGACCGTTTTTTTATATTTTTTTGTTATACTATGGAGTAAGTCCTATAATCATACCAAGTTTGATGCTTGTATGTCTTACCGTTTTTTCTATAGAGCAAAAAGAATAAAAAAACGTTTTTTGTATGGGGACCTCTCTTATTTTTTAATTTTTACTATTATTTGGGTAATCCACTATAATAAAACATAGTATCTGAAAATTTCAAATGGCTACCTAGTACGGTTCCAAAGATACAGCCGTTTGAATGAGTGTTACGGTGTATGTATCGGGTGCGTGTTGAGTTGTGACGTCACGCGAGTTTGCCGCGCTCGCGCGAAAAACTCCAAAAGGACGGAAACTAAAACCGTCGTAACTTTAAAACTACTGGCTCGATTTGAATGAAACAAAAACGGGCGTATTTCTTAACTTGTAGGCTACACGGTCATAAAGTTTCAAGTGATTTAACAGACCCACGGACATTCTTCATTGTCATATTAAACTATGAATTGTAGTTCTATGAAATGGGGGCCAGATGCTGCCTACCCACGAATCCGCACCTTACAGCTATAGACACGAGGGCCAGAGTCTACCGGCCGCAGCCGCCGCCGCCGCACGCTTTCCGTTTGGGCGCCTTGTAGGACGACGTCGACGCGCCGCCGCTCAGCGGTAGGTATCCATCTGTTGAAGATAACATTAAAAACTTAGTCTTTTACACATACCGTCTTTACCACCGGGGTCCGTGCCCAGGGCCACCATCCTCAGGGGGACCTCAGGACCGACAACACACCGACAATTTCTCTCACATTTAGTTTGTCTCAGCAGGGTGTCGGAAATAGTGTGCCTTCTTCATGACCTAAAAAACTGAGGCCTTTGCATTTACGTAATGAGATGATTTATACAGCGTCCAGTAGCACCTTCATTCACACTAGATGCGTGAAGAGACCACTCGGCGCTGCAGTGCCTGGGACATTTTTTAGACCATTTTTTCATGACCTAAGCTGTCGGTACTAGGGCCACTATAACAAAATCTCACAGTAGTTTTGGAGGGAGATGTCCATCCAAAGGTTAACTGTAAAAGATCGCTTTTAGCTAGTATTCGTGTCCAAAGGGCCTCTGACATAGCTTAACGATTGTTATTAATCAACAACAACCGGGACCAACGGTTTAACGAGCCTTCCAAAGTATGGAAGCGCTCAGATATTATTGCCACTAGAGGTCACCCATCCATGGACTGACCGCGCCCAATCGTTGAACTTCGCCAATCGATTAAGAATTACTTGTCCAACTAGGCTGTGAGCGCTTTTAGCTAAGAGAGGAGGGCTTACCATCGCCGGAGCCCAGTTTGTTCCCAGCTACCGCCGCCCCGTACTTCTCGAGTCGCTCGGACAACTCACGCTTCTTTCGCTCCTCGCGCTGAAAATAACAGATTGTTTATTATTTCAGGAAACTAAAAGAGCAATGGCGGTGAGTTTGAACGAGTCACCAAGCCGCTTAGACAAGGGCTGTGACACCAAAGGAAAATAATTAGCTTAGTATTAATTTTAAAACAATATTAAGAGGCATACGTTCAGTTGCTTCAGCGCTTGTTGAGCCTCCTGCAGCATTCGCTGCTGCTTCTAGCGCTTGTGGCAGTCTGGGGGCGGTCAACCGTCTTACCTCCTTGAGCTGCTCCAGCGCTCGCTGCGAGGACTCCTCCAGCAGTCGCTGCTGCCTCTCCCGCGCCGCCTGCACCGCCTCCATGCGAGCCAGCACCTTGTCGGGGTCTGAGGGAGATAGATACAATGCACAAAATATACCTATAAGTTTACTTATAAGAAGTCTCTCTCTGGTATGTATAGTAACAAAAAAAAAAGCATTGTTTATTGTGTGTCAGTACGGAAACCCTAGTGCGCGAGCGTGACAGGCACTTGGCTGTTTTTTTTATCATCATCATCATCAATTCCTGTTATCCCTAATCAGGGACATAGGGCTCTTAAAACAGATTTCCATTCTGGCCGATTTTGCGCCTTTATCTCAAGCTCGGATATGCTCGTCCCGAGACTGTTTGCTTCCTGTTGCACTGATCTACGCCAGGTAGTTTTAGAGCGTCCTTACGACTGTTTTAAAAAAAAAAACTATGTGAAACTCTACCTTTATGATACTCAGCGTCCTCCCTGGCCTGCCGCCACGCTTCGATCCTCGGCCGGAGCTTGCTGTAGAGCCACAGCACCAGCGCTGCGGCACCAACCAGCCACCAGCCGTAGAACGCCAGGAACTGGAGAGCTGCACGTGGAAGTTACGGGTTATTACAAGAATCGGTTGGTGGGTCAAGTTGGGGGCGTTGGGGTATACGCATGGGGCACTGTGTGAGGCCTACCACCGACATTTTCGTAAAAATATATATTTTTTTCTTTAAAAGAAAATTTTGACAATTTTTTTACGAAAAAAGCCTTGTAACTCGAAACGTTTACCGCCATCAAGACTCAGGACCTTTTTTGCTCCCTAGGACCTACCCAATCCGTACCCGGTAAAAAAATAAAGTAAAATAATCAAGGGCATTGAAAAAATGTTTCATCAAATTCTAAGTTCTCGGCCCATAGTGCCCCCAACGCTACAACCCAACCCACTCTCGTATTGTACACCCGGATTTACAGATTAATTGATAGCGACTGATTTTCTCAATGTTTTCCTTCAATTTGGTGCTAGGCTTCAAGCAGAACTCCCACGCTCTAAGTCTGATGGATTTTCAATCCTCACCGTATGTAAATGGGTTGAACATGGCGCTCTGTGTCGGCTGCTCGTCTTCCTCCATTATAATCTCGTCCACATCCATAATATCTGCAAAGAGTTTGATAAGATATCAATATTTCAGCCCACACAAACGTCCGCTGCTCATACAGCGCGATATTTTGCTGATTTTGCAGTAGTTCTAGTCTTTGTCAGAGGGTTTTACACTTGGTTTGTACTAATTAGATTGCCTATTGAATATTACTCACCTATTAGGTGTAAAAGACTAAATAATTACAAAATTAACTTTATTTATTTGGATTTTTTTAGTGACGTGTTGTTTGAATGACGTTTAATTTTTCCGTTTCACTTAACAGAAAAAGTAAAATGTTCTGATACAACAATCTGACTGAACTTGTTTTGCGTTGCACGGAACGAGAGTGGTAAGATTAATCGAAAGAATCGAAACATTTTATAATCGATCGATTATGATTACGGATAAGTCGAGCTAGGTAGCACATTACTATAGTTCACGCTGGCAACACCGTTATTTAGTTGTCAAAAAACTGGCGAACGAGTGTTGGTGGCCGTGGTCGTTCTGACTCCAAACCCTGGACTTTTCGAGTTTTCTGACTTTTACGAGAGTGTTTCTCCATCAAAGACTTAGCGTATTGAGTGGCCTTGAGTGTAACAGTGTAGATGCGACAGTGCTGGCCCGGATGCTGTGGTCGCGAGCGCTGATGCGGCCCCAAGCCCGCGCCGCCGGCGCCGCTCCCTGACACTCGCTAGCAGGCCTCCCAGCCCTCCGGTGAGTCCCTCGCCGTTACACAACTCGGCTCAATCCTCGGGGACAGGACAGATATAGAAAATCAATAGATGTTAGTTCAGCCTAGGCCATTGACAACTTTTCTGTTTGGCCGAGCGTGAGATGGATCGGATCTCGCGATCTTGTTCAGCCTATATTTGTCTCACATGGAGCCCACAGGCATTCACGAACGTGTGCGTACGTGAATGTGCATTAATAATTGGGTCTGGTCTGTTACCATGCCTAAAATTAGCATGTCAATAGATTAAAAGTTAGTGTTTTTGTCTTTTGTTTGTTCCAAAGTTCACAGGTTGATAAGTTACCTTGATAGGCAAGACTGTTTGTTTACTCCCGCCCCCAACTCGACTCAACATCCCAACACTTGAAAGGACAAGCAGACGCACTGAATTTAACTGTTTTTGTCCTATTTTTTGCAGAATATTCCATGCTTGAGAACATTTTATATTTTTACAATGACTCTTGT
>OX439386.1:13600706-13666262 GCA_949319315.1 Zelleria hepariella | reverse complement strand
GTCTGTGGAGCGGCTAGTGCGGGTCTGGCACACGCGGCACGGCGCTCCGGCCGCCGTCTTACACGCGCACCAGGTCAGTACTGTCTGTGGAGCGGCTAGTGCGGGTCTGGCACACGCGGCACGGCGCTCCGGCCGCCGTCTTACACGCGCACCAGGTCAGTACTGTCTGTGGAGCGGCTAGTGCGGGTCTGGCACACGCGGTACGGCGCTCCGGCCGCCGTCTTACACGCGCACCAGGTCAGTACTGTCTGTGGAGCGCCTAGTGCGGGTCTGGCACACGCGGTACGGCGCTCCGGCCGCCGTCTTACACGCGCACCAGGTCAGTACTGTCTGTGGAGCGGCTAGTGCGGGTCTGGCACACGCGGTACGGCGCTCCGGCCGCCGTCTTACACGCGCACCAGGTCAGTACTGTCTGTGGAGCGGCTAGTGCGGGTCTGGCACACGCGGTACGGCGCTCCGGCCGCCGTCTTACACGCGCACCAGGTCAGTACTGTCTGTGGAGCGCCTAGTGCGGGTCTGGCACACGCGGTACGGCGCTCCGGCCGCCGTCTTACACGCGCACCAGGTCAGTACTGTCTGTGGAGCGGCTAGTGCGGGTCTGGCACACGCGGTACGGCGCTCCGGCCGCCGTCTTACACGCGCACCAGGTCAGTACTGTCTGTGGAGCGGCTAGTGCGGGTCTGGCACACGCGGCACGGCGCTCCGGCCGCCGTCTTACACGCGCACCAGGTCAGTACTGTCTGTGGAGCGGCTAGTGCGGGTCTGGCACACGCGGCACGGCGCTCCGGCCGCCGTCTTACACGCGCACCAGGTCAGTACTGTCTGTGGAGCGGCTAGTGCGGGTCTGGCACACGCGGTACGGCGCTCCGGCCGCCGTCTTACACGCGCACCAGGACAGTACTGTCTGTGGAGCGTCTAGTGCGGGTCTGGCACACGCGGCACGGCGCTCCGGCCGCCGTCTTACACGCGCACCAGGTCAGTACTGTCTGTGGAGCGCCTAGTGCGGGTCTGGCACACGCGGCACGACGCTCCGGCCGCCGTCTTACACGCGCACCAGGTCAGTTCTGTGTGTGGAGCGCCTAGTGCGGGTCTGGCACACGCGGCACGGCGCTCCGGCCGCCGTCTTACACGCGCACCAGGACAGTACTGTCTGTGGAGCGTCTAGTGCGGGTCTGGCACACGCGGCACGGCGCTCCGGCCGCCGTCTTACACGCGCACCAGGTCAGTACTGTCTGTGGAGCGTCTAGTGCGGGTCTGGCACACGCGGCACGGCGCTCCGGCCGCCGTCTTACACGCGCACCAGGTCAGTACTGTCTGTGGAGCGTCTAGTGCGGGTCTGGCACACGCGGCACGGCGCTCCGGCCGCCGTCTTACACGCGCACCAGGTCAGTACTAAAGTTTACAAAAGGTACGAAAAGTTTGCGGAATAGAAAATCGACAGAAAGTAATCTACGACAAAAGGTAAGCAAAGCTGGTTTTATTTAAATTACTCGCATTGTTTGAGTTAAGCACTATACAGGCCGGTCTGCAATGCTTCTGGCCAAGCTATGATGACCTCGAGCTTAGCTTAACTACGCTCTCGGCCTTCAAGTTTGGTCATCATTGCAGCCTTTGCTGTCCTCGCTATAAAGGCCTCAACCTTCGGTCTGGGCCTTAATTACAGCTTGTCCATCAAGGGCTGCAATGCTGACCTCACTATCATGGCCTTAAGCCGCGCTACGCTGCGCTCTGTCGGCCATGAAAAACGCGCCAGAACCTCAAAATTACAGTCCATTTAATTAAAAACCTGTGCCACCACCTAAAGCGCCACCATTTATAATGAAAAATTCGTGTTTCCACAGGGCACCATCACGGCGGTGCACTGGGCGCCCCCGGCACATGGAGACGTGCGCTGGCTAGCATCCACCTCCACCGACGGCTCTGTAGCCTTCTGGACCTGTGAGTACACCCTGTATACCGCTCACCCTGTACACTGGCCCCTCCGCCACTCCGTACTTCAAAAGGAAAAATCTGAACCCTAATAGGATCACTTTGTTTTCCGTTTGTCCGTCTGTCAAGACCCTTTTCTCAGGAACGCGTGGGGATATCAAATTCAAATAATGGCGGGTCCGAATTTTAAAATGAAGTGAGTGACCGTATCATGAAGGACTTTATTACCTAAAACTTTTTTTTTTTATATTTACGATGTATTATTTGCTTTCGTTTATTATTTGCCCTATTATGGAGTTTCAAAGTCCCTTCTCAACCGACCCTCCTTACTACCCCGCAGGTTCCCGCTCCGGTCACTTCCTGTCGCAGCCGGTGCAGTTCGTGGAGCGCTCGCGGCCCGGCGCGTGTCCCATGTTGTGCGCGGCCTGGTCCTCCGGTGGAGCCTTCCTGGCGGCGGGCTCGGCCGACCACCACGTGCGGCTGTACGCGCTGGAGCCCTCGGGGACCCCCAGAAGGGTAAGAGGATGAAAAAAAAAACCAGGACCTATTTGGTTAATACAGGACCTTTTTGGTTAAATTTACTTTTTAGGGGGGTTAGGAGCTGTTTGGTTGGGTCATGAAACTTTAGGGTGCTTAGGACCAATTTTTTCGCAGAACCTATTACGTTCACAGGACCTATTTGCTTCAAACTATATTTGGGGCTTTAAATTATCCATTTGGGACCTCTAAGGCTCTTAGTAAAAAATTTTTGGAGGACTTAGTTCTCAGATTCTGACCTGACGGGGAAATTAAGGACTTAGATTTAGTTATCACAGCCTATTTCGTACAGTCGACAACACGGTAGGATACCCCTTTTTGTTCGATTGGCGTCCATATACCGTGCGCGGTAAGAGCTGCCTTGGGGTATATGTGACTGTGGTCGACCATACAAACACCCTATCTGGTGGTTTGAGAACTGCTTCGCAGGATAATTTTGCCTCGTAGGTCCCGTCTAGACCGTAGGTGGTTAGCCTGTCCCATGCTGTGCGCGGCCTGGTCCTCCGGCGGGGCCTTCCTGAAGGCGGGCTCAGCCGACCACCACGTGCGGTGCGGCTGTACGCGCTGGAGCCCTCGGGGACGCCCAGAAGGTTGAAGGGGATGGAAAAAAAAACAGGACCTATTTGGATCACACAGGACCTTTTGAGTTAAATTGACGATTTGGGAGTTTTAGGACCTGTTTGGTTGGTTTATGAAACTTTAGGGCGCTTAGGACTAATTTTTTCGCAGGACCATTTGAAGCAAACAGGTCCCGAGAACCTAATAGGTTCTCGGGACCTGTTTGCTTCAAATTGTATATTAAGGGCTTTAGGGGCCCATTTGGTTTGATTCTATATTCTTTGGTTCTTAGGACAGGACACATTTGATCAAAAATATCTACATATTTAGTTGTTTTAGCATTTCATTCCTTCATACGCCGGATTGTTCAAGTTCAAGCCGGATTGCTCGCTTCGCTCGCTCGTTTAATTAGTGCTCACGACACTGAAACACAAAAAAATACAAAATAGACTCCTATGGAAGATACACTAAACGAATCGAAAAAATGGCCTTGACTTCTGAATACTGATTGATGAATTTTCCCTTCAGATCCTGGAGACGGCGGCGCACAGTGACGCGGTGGACTCGCTGGCGTGGGCGCGCCGCGGTTTGCGGTTCGTGTCCGGCTCCAAGGACGGGACCGCGGCGCTGTGGACGCTACACGCGACACAGTGGCGACACACCGTGCTGCGGTGCGATGGTGAGGACTTATTTGGTTGATTGACCTATCTGATTTTCAAGAGCTATTTGGTTAAAAACGCGTTGAGATTTCGACCAATTTAGTCCTGTGGGCTAGCCGGATTTAACTACTTACTAGCTCTAGGACCTATTTAGTTTCAAGGACTTAAGTCTGCGGTTCGTAAGTAATTTGTTTAAAGTCTAATTCTTTATTCAAGATAGTAAACTGACAAATGCTAACTGTCACTTTGCAAAATAATGCTGCCATATTTATTGTAATAGTGATGCATTCCACTCGTTGTGCGATTCAGCTCAGTCACAAAAAAAAGCGAAATACGAAATTCCGCATGGTAGCCCGTGCGTCAGGAATTCCGGATGGAAAAAAAACGTTCGGAACGCAATATTTCCATAGATCATTTAAAAAATACAATTTTTAACGCATTTAACACTCCTCAAAAAAGTGGACCAAAAAACAATTTCTCATTACTAATTAATAAGTTTTTAGTTAATTTCATATAATAAGCTTTTCATCAATCGGCCTATAAATCGATTATATCGATTACGCAATTCGATTCATGTCAAAGTTTTTGTCACCACACTATTTAATTTTCACCAGAGACTGGTCACACCGTAAACGTCAGTGTACTATCTTGAATGAAGAATTAGACTTTAGTGTATTAGATACAAGAATCGATTTTGTGCATTTTTCTTTGCGCGCGGGCTATTCCCTATGCATGGCGACTTAATATTTTTTTCTCCATCCTTAGGTGGTGAAAGGTCAGACGGGAAGAAACTGAAAGTGACCATGGTACAGTGGGACGCGAGTGACCAGTACGTAGTGACGGCTGTCTCAGACTGCTCCATAAGGGTGAGTATTGTAATATCTGATTGCACACCAAAAAGTATTGACTTATGGGCTTTATGGGCTGGATAGATAGATAGATAGACACTTTTTCTCCAACGAAATCAATCCAATTGGGTGCTAGATAGTATCGCATGATTCGCATGTGTATTCATTTAAAGTATTCATGGATAACTAATAAATAAAAAATACCCCCAACCTTTTAGTTCCAAATTAGCATATCTCATAAACGGCTGAACCGATTTTGATAAAATATGTTAAGAACACTCGCTAGAAAACCGCATCCAAATCTGATCACCCGTTTAATAGCTACGTACGGTGCCACAGACATATTGACAGATAAACACACACACATAGCGGTCCAACTTATAACACCTCTCTTTTTGGGTCGGGGGTTAAATGGTCCTAAAACGGAATACCAGAATTGGGATTAGTGAATCTAACAATAATTAGGTTATCGGGAACGCACATTCGCGAGAAAATTGTGGCGCGTATACGTGACCCAGGCACTGTCCGAAGTGATACCTATCACACTATTGCGTCGCGAGGCACTGGAAGATAGTATACAAGGTGTTACAAAAGATCCTAACTCGGTCGGAACTCGGACGGTCTGGAGCCAATGCGTTAATACAGAATGATGCATGGACACAAAAAAGCTCCACCTACTTCGATCTCTGGTGATGTGTTAGTTTTTATTCTGATATCTCTGAACTTTGATTTGAACATTTACCATGTAAAAAACTCCAACCATCCGTCCAGATCTGGTGCGCGCGCACCGGCTCGCCGGTCCAGTCCGTATCCGTTCACACGGACGAGGTGTACGTGCTAGAGGCGCACCCCTTCCTGCCCGGACTGTTCCTGTCCGCCGGCCACGACGGGAAACTGGCTCTGTGGCGCCCTGGGGAGCTGCTTCACACCTTCGACAACCACATCGAGGGACAGGGCGCCGGTGAGTACGACTACGTGCTAGAGGGTCAGGGCGCCGGTGAGCTCTGTGGCGCCCTGGGGAGCTGCTTCACACCTTCGACAACCACATCGAGGGACAGGGCGCCGGTGAGTACGACTACGTGCTAGAGGGACAGGGCGCCGGTGAGCTCTGTGGCGCCCTGGGGAGCTGCTTCACACCTTCGACAACCACATCGAGGGACAGGGCGCCGGTGAGTACGACTACGTGCTAGAGGGACAGGGCGCCGGTGAGCTCTGTGGCGCCCTGGGGAGCTGCTTCACACCTTCGACAACCACATCGAGGGACAGGGCGCCGGTGAGTACGACTACGTGCTAGAGGGACAGGGCGCCGGTGAGCTCTGTGGCGCCCTGGGGAGCTGCTTCACACCTTCGACAACCACATCGAGGGACAGGGCGCCGGTGAGTACGACTACGTGCTAGAGGGACAGGGCGCCGGTGAGCTCTGTGGCGCCCTGGGGAGCTGCTGCACACCTTCGACAACCACATCGAGGGACAGGGCTCCGGTGAGTACGACTACGTGCTAGAGGGACAGGGCGCCGGTGAGTACGACTACGGGCTAGGGGGACAGGGCGCCGGGGAGCTCTGTGGCGCCCTGGGGACCTGCTTCACACCTTCGACAACCACATCGAGGGACAGGGCTCCGGTGTGTACGACTACGTGCTAGAGGGACAGGGCGCCGGTGGGTACGACTACGGGCTAGGGGGACAGGGCGCCGGTGAGCTCTGTGGCGCCTTGGGGAGAGCTGCTTCACACCTTCGACAACCACATCGAGGGACAGGGCTCCGGTGAGTACGACTACGTGCTAGAGGGACAGGGCGCCGGTGAGTACGACTACGGGCTAGGGGGACAGGGCGCCGGTGAGCTCTGTGGCGCCCTGGGGAGCTGCTTCACACCTTCGACAACCACATCGAGGGACAGGGCGGCGGTGAGCTCTGTGGCGACGGTGAGTACGTCTACGTGATAGAGGTCCAAAACAACACCCTGTATAAACAAAGAGATATTTGTAATACCTACCCACCCACCCATATTTTTAAGCACTAGATCCTTGGAAATTCATAACCATGCTTCTTCTGCAATTAGCTGGACAAAAAAAAGTAGCTAGATACTTAGTAGTAAATATTAATTTGACGTTCAATGTAAATAATTTGCGTATTATGTATTGATCAAAAAACTTTTTGAATTTGACCCAATTTGCCACTAACGCCTAGTTTCGTCCCCATCCAGGGGCCATATTCGACGCCAAGTGGGGCTCGGGCTGCAGCATCGCCGCGAGCGACTCGCACGGCCACCTGCTGCTCCTGGGTTTGGGTCTCGGACACCCGCTGTACACTGAACTACCCACCGAACTGTTCTTTCATACGGACTACAGGTAAATGCCACAAAAAAACAAAACGTTGGTCCAGGGGTCCAAACGTAACCTTGTATATTCGAGCAATAATAACAATTAAGAGGGCGTTAGAGCACCATTTTACCATACAAACGTAGTACCGGTTTAATTTCTAAACTACAGGCTGGATTTTGCTGAAACTTGGTTTATATCAGTAGATGACCAATATAGAGGTTTGCAAATAGTTTTTATAATAAAAAAAATAGCCTGAAAGAAATTTGAGCGATGCGTTTTTCACGCCGAAAAAGGGGTTACTTTCAGCTATTATTTACTTACATTATTAAGGCGGACTTGCGTCACTCCGGGTTAGCAAACTAACTCCGAGTTAACTTGACATTTCCATACAAATTTTGACGTTAACTCAGAGTTAACTGGCTAACCCTGGTTGACGCAAGTGGACCTAACTGTATTTTGGAGTCTAACTACCTTGGGAACATAAAAAATGTGTTGTACTTGTCAGAAAAAATAATAATTTTGTAATACCTAATAAAATGTAGAAATGGCAGCTGAACTACGAAACATTTTGTGGAAGTAGATCTATTACATTACAACTACAACTAGATACTCGCCAAAGGACACGAACACACGTAGACTCATACAGCCGCATTGCCTCTCACTTTTCCCGCGCTCCGTCTCGTTCTGGGTGAAACAGTGTTTCACGCGCTTGGCCGTCACTGAGTTCCCACGGTCCTGAAGGGGCCTCTTAACAAACATTATTGCAATAATATGCTATTACGCTGTAAAAAGAGTTAGGATCTTTTGTAACACCTTGTATAGCAAAAGTCTGATGTCACACATCTCTGATGCTCATGACTATACGCCCTTCCCCAGACCGCTGGTGCGGGACGCGCTGGGCGGCGCCCTAGACGAGCAGACACAGACCCCGCCCCACCTCATGCCGCCGCCCTTCCTGGTCGACGTTGAGGGGGCACCGCACCCGCCGCATCTGCAGAGATTGGTACCAGGTAAGCAGTTGATATAGCATCAAATTTCATACCAAGTACGTAGGTATTCATACGTGCAAACTGGGGCCCAAGTTGGTAACGCAATAGAGTGTCGATAGCTTCCCAGTAGAAGGACAAAACCAGGGTTTTCACGCTTTTCTCCTACAACCAGACAGCTAATCCTCTAGAATTCGAATCAGAATATTCTTTGCTGTACTACAAAAACATTAAAATTACCGATAGCATTAATAAATCGTAATTGAAGCCGTCAAGTGGGAGCCCATTTTGCCACCATTGCGTTACAGACTCGGGAGCCTGCAACAAAATACAGGTAATCGTGTGTTCTGGTCATAAGACTAGTTTTTTGGGCAGTGCCACTGGTTTGTCGACCACAAAACAAAATCAGCTTAATTATTGTTGTGCTGTTGTTTACAATAATGAAAATAATACTATTTTACTCAAAAAAGCTCGTAATGTGGTCATTAATTCGACAACCTTCTTTGAGCAAAGGAGGACTTGCGGGCTACTTTGATTAGGCGCCAGAAAAGTTGTATGGAATTTCATTAATGTCGTGTTTTGCGGCCAGAAAAAGTGTATGAAAATCCATTAATGTCGAGTTTTGTTTCATAAATAGAACTCAAACATCAGGCGCAAAAAGTATTTATTTAGAATTGGGCTGTATGGGTACTGGCAGTCGACACATTGCACAGAAAAAAAAGCGCGGCCATATTGTTTTCGGCTTTTCGCGCGTTGTTCGAAGTGATTTTTTCTGTGTTTTTGTTGAAAAAGTGAACTCTTAAAGCGACGAATCTATAACTATATTTAATGTGTTTAACACCGCCGGACATTCAAAAGCAAGCAAAATTAGTAATTGGAAATTTATTGCCACCGAAGTCAAAAGAATAATACAAGCAAGCTTACCAACAAAAAGTTTGCAGAATGGAAAATCGACAGAAAGTACCTAATCTACGACAAATGGTAAGCTAATTAAATTACTATTTTAATTACTATTCTAATTACTATTTTAATTACTCGCATTGTTTGAGTAAAGCACTATACAAGCCTTGGTCTGCAATGAGTGCGCTGCTGGCCACGCTATGATGGCCTCGAGCTTAGCTTAGCTACGCTCTCGGCCCTCAAGTTTGGTCATCATTGCAGCCCTTGCTGGCCGCGCTATAAAGGCCTCGACCTTCGGTCTCGGCCTTCATTCCAGCTTGTCCATCAAGGGCTGCAATGCTGACCGCACTGTGAGGGCCTTGAGCTGCGCTACGCTGCGCTCTGTCGGCCATCAAAAGCGCGCCAGAAACGCACTCATTACAGATCGCGGCAGTAATGTACTATTATTGCCGTGAAACAAAAAAAAAAAAATAATAATGAGCTTTTCCGCCACGTTGCTATCATCCACCCCGTGACTGATGTTGTATGGTTCCCAGGTCGCGAGAACCTGTCGCTCTCGCAACTGACCCCTCTCGCCGGCGAGGAGCGCTCCGCCCTCGACCGGCTGATCGAGGCGCTGGCGGGGGCGGCCGGCGGCGGCGCGGGGGGCGGGGCGGCCCAGGGCGGGGGCGGCGTGTGGCGCGGGGAGGGGGTGCGCCACTCCGCGCTGGCGCAGAGGGAGCCGCTGGAGCTGGCCTCCAGCGCGCTACTGCCGCTGACTGACCCGGGCGTCCTGAGGAGATTGGAGGCTAGCACGTGAGTGGAATCCTGCATCGCGCCAGATAAATTTCTTTGCAGCCAGTATATAAGCGGAAGTCAGGCAAGTGAGAACGAATATCTATTCAATCCAGCGCCAGTTCTTTAGTTGGGATCAACCTCCAAAGTAATAAATTGGATTTTGCCTGTGTTCCAGCGCCGAGTTGATGCAGCAGGAGCTGGGCTGGTACCGGCGCGAGATGAGGCGCCGCCCCCTCATGATCAGCACCGCCGAGGGCGGAGCGCCCCGGGGGCCGCGCCGGCGTCCCGGCCGCCGACCGGGGGCCGCCCCCGCGCCCGCGCCCAGACGGTAAGTACCGCCCTGGTACAGTCGGCCACACGCTAGGATACCCCTTTTTGTTCGATTCGCGCCCTTATGCCGCGCGCGGTAAGAGCTACCATGGGGTATCTGTTTCTGTGGCCGACCGTACTAGCAAACAGGAGCGCTCAAAGCCTAGTTGGACTAGCCATTCTTAATCGATTGGCAAAGTTAAGGGTTTAATGAACCGTTTCATTATTATAATTTTTTTTATTTTTTCCATTTCCCAGGACGTACCGCCTGTCGCCACGGCCGGAGACGGAGCCCGAGGACTCCGAGGACTCCAGCTCGGGCTCCTCCTCCGCCAGCACACCCAGCGACTCTGACAGGTACACTACATACACACTACACTACAGGCACACTACACTACAGACGAAGCCCGAGGACTCCAACTCGGGCTCCTCGTCCGCCAGCACACCCAGTGACTTTGACAGGTACACTACTGACACACTACACTACATACACACTACACTACAGACACACTACACTACAGACACACTACACTACACTTCAGACACACCACACTACACTTCAGACACACCACACTACAGCAGCCCCAGCGACCCTGACAGGAGACTAACACTAATACTCAAACCTACCTACAGTCACTATATACACTATTTACACTTTTGAAACACTTTATTGCACACAAAAATAACTACAAAATTAAAATTCCTACCTTTTCTCCTACAACCAGCGAGCTAATCTAGAAATTGAATCAGAATATTCTTTGCTGTGCTACAAAAACTTTTAAAAGGACCGACAGCATCGGTCAACTGGGAGCCAATTTTGGCACCATTTCGTTACAGACCAGGCTCCGGTTTGTGGACTTATTTCTGTAGTAATTTCTTCCATGAAACTGCAACTAATTTGTGTTTTGTTTGTTTCCCCTGCAGTTCCCACTCCGGTACGAAAAGTAACAAGTAAGTTACTGTTTTTTTTTTTTGCCACAGTTTTTTTAACTACAGTAGAATACTAATCCGACAAGTTATGCCTTTTCAGTGACTCATATTTTAAACTGTTTTGTGTAAACCTTAAAAAAGGGCTCGGGAAGCTGTAATCGTAATCTATGGGATTTTAAGGTAATGCGGCCTGGAAAATCCATCATTGACTCAAAGGCATTTTTCTTAGTGTTTTTCGTTGCGATGAGTCGTTTTCAAAGCACAAATTTAAAGCAGTTCATAGATGGCGCTTACAGAAGTGGCCATAGAAGAACCGAAACGCGACTGTCAAAATTAATCTGTGCCAAGAAAAGTTTGTCAGTCGTGTCCCGGTTCTTGTATGCGCCTATAAGCGCCATCTACGAAGTGCTTTTAATTTGTGCTTTGAATTCGGGCCATAAATGTCACTAGGACTTTTGACACCTGGGAAAAACGCCCATTAGATAGATAGCAGATAGATAGATAGAGAACTCTTTATTGCACAACAGAAACAATATTACAGAAAACTTAAACCATCTTGCCCACTCCTTTGTAACCCCTCTACCCTTGACGCATTTTTCCAATACAGCCGCAATATGGCGCAATTTACAAAATTTAATATTTTACAAATTAAGACGCATTTTGTGTTTTTATTGAATAAAACAGCCTTACATTTGAATAAACATTAAATCAAAACATTACTATGCGAATTCAAAGAGAAATTAATTTCAAAACTTTTTCAATTTGATCGCAATAGCGTCAAGGGTAACCCCCCAGTGATGAAAGCGATTGAAATGTGGTTGTTTTCCCTTATAGTTCGTCGTCATCGCAATACTCTGACTGGGACACAGGCGCCGCGCTCGCCCCGCCGGCCCGCGCGCGTCGGCGTCCCGCCCGCGCCGCGCAACGGTATGTTTACTTCGCTGACTAGGTCTAAGCAACAGCTTCTTGGAGCCACTGGTGAGAGAGATTTGTGGAACGCCTGTGGACCAGTGTGGCTGTTAATTAAAAGTCCCTTTTTTTGCCTATCCCATAGTTTGTGTAGATTTGCCCCTTTTCATCCCTTAGAATATTGTCCAGCCTTCCCCCATGACAACTAGACTGACTGACAGCTAGGTACCTACATATAGCACCGCATTGGCTCTGCGAGGGAGATTCGCGGGGCCCCCCGACACCCTGCGCCCGAACGTGGTCGTGTGCGCACGTATATTTTGTGCTAAATAACCATAAAGCTTTCCCTGAGCTTTCCTGGACCCTTACCAGCCTACAAACGCTTCCACTGTGTGTGTGTGCCCGTATTGTGCTTGTGAATCTGGTACCCTTTGGATAATCTGGTGCCCCTTGGATTTGCGCTTATGCGCGCTGGTGAACCTGGACACGCGGTAAGTACCTAGCTACTTCCATACCTAAACCTCATTTTGAAGAACCCCCTCGTATTTGGCTTCCCTTAAGGAACCTCCCTCGTGCCCATTTGTAAAACCCTGGTAGCAGAGATTTAGTGCCCCTGCCTTTCCCTTTCTCTAACAGTGGCATACACCCTCCGGATGGAGGGCCGGCTGTAGAGACCTGAAAGGTACTACCACTAGACGCCCCACTACACCACAATCGAAAAATCAGCACTTAAACGCAGCGGCGCTCTACTATACACAAAAAAGTGGCAGAGTTCGAGGAAGCCCGACTCGATACTCTCGACTTACCACTTACACATACACGTACAACGCTCGCGGTGAACTTCACTGCGATCGTTGTAACCGGACTTTTGCAAATAAGTTGGGCTTCTCGAGCCACATTCGCGCACATCGCCGTAGAAGTCCCCCTACAAATCCAGAGGTCGCCGTCATCGGATCACGATGAGGAGGACATCATCAGTCAGGTCTAAGCAGGTTGCTGGACTTCCTCGAGGAGCTGGGATGGCATAAGTAGTGAACGAGCAGAGGAAAGCGTGTGCTACTCTCGCTCTGTCGCTCAGTGCTGATAGAAGACTGTGATGGAAAGATTGTTCTTGATACTGAAGATAATATTTAATGGCGATAGAGAGGTGGCTAGTGACTCTAGCCACCTTGCACGTATATTGATAATTTTCATAATGAATGATTTATGTGTGGTTTGGGCAAGTGGCTGCAGCCAACTAGTTTGACAATTGTAAGTGCCGCATGAACCGAACATTGCATAGGGCAATGTCAGCAAAACGGCGACCTAAAACCCATGTACATAGTTAGCTTGTACAAGTAGCATGGCTTTATTTTTGTTTATTTTTCGCTTTCGCTAAGCTTTCACGCAAAAGGCTCATCAGTAGTCGAGTTGCGGAAACATTTACCTTCACGAATACGAACGAACTAGGTCTAAACACCCGCCAATGAAAAAAATATCTTCTTTTCGGATGAATGCGTTTGTAGCGACCCCTGTCGGGCGCTCAGGAAACTGCTACATACTTGAGCTGTCAAATCGCTACTCGCAACAATCCTACATCGCGCCAGCAAAATGTTTATCGTAGCTGAGTATAGATCGTCCAACTATGTTCAGTTGAACACGGCCGATCCCCAAGCATAACATCTGCTTGGCGGGTTTCCCTTTATAGTGAGGAGCATGATCATCCGCTCCTCCTAATCGTGTAAACACAACCGTTAAATGAGAATCCCTTGGCACAACTATTCCTAAGACCTAAATTAAGAATGTCTAGTCCGACTAGGCTGTGAGCGCCTCTTTGATTCGTAGATACAGCCCCAGCGCGCCGAGTCCCGCGCGACGCAGCGCAACGCCCGAGCCGGCCGTCACACCACACCACACGCCACGCGACCACACGCCGCCCGACCGCAGGCCACGCAACCGCACGCCGCCCGACCGCAGGCGACGTGACCACACTCCACCCGACCGCAGACCAAGCGACCACACACCACCGGACAACACGCCGCCGCAGCCGCCGCCTGAAGGTATGCCCCGTTCTCCTCTTCTATTTGTGCTGTCACAGCAATCTTTTTACGATTCAGATGCCCTATTGTTTAGATAAACATCTGTTACTGAAACTACATTGAAATAAAATCAAATAATTTTTTTTTGTGTCAGTTTTTTTTTTTACAGAAACAAGAGTCAACTCTGTACCCCAAACTAAAAATAGTTGTGTCTTGGAGAACAGTGCTTCCGTTCACAATAATACATAGGCCCAGTTTCTGAGTTGAGAATTTTGCTAAGCAAATGGGTAAGTATCGTCCTGTCTCTGCAGATTTCTCACAAAAGAGCGTGACAGAGCGATACGTAAGTATGTGCTTAGTAAAATTCTCAACTCAGAAACCGGGCCATAGTGTACTTAAGGAAATTCCGGCATATGTGCGACCGGTCTTAGCACCCTGTATAATTGGTTGGTTGTCCTTGTGCAGAGTACCGGGTGGGCGAGTGGCTACGGGCAGTGGCCCCTCGTAAGGCTCCGTACTTCCCGCAGATGGGCGACCACTGCGTGTACTTCCGACTGGTGAGTACCTAACACACAGCATTCACATTGACAGGAGGGTACCCGGTCCATTAGCGCCGGCAATAAAAAATCATATTACAGTGTTAGCAGGCGGGACCAACCCATATTAGATAGATAACACTTTATTGTTCACCAGAAATTAATTAATTACTAGAATTTTCTTAGACCTGTCCCCGTAGCATGACTTTTATCGAGGCGGATTTATCCAACAAAATGGCGGTTTATCAGCATTATTGACGTCTATAGTGGGTTATACAGGGCGTCCCACGGCTATGCCACATGGAGGGAAAGTACCTTGAATATTGTAGATGGAACATTTTACTGAAAGAAGACATTATTTTAATTTCAAAAACAATTTAAACTGCATTCATAGATATTGAAATAATTACATGGTTGAACCGGGAATCGAACCCGTTACATGAGAAAAAATATTACCCTGTAGTTTTATCATACCGATCGAAAGGCTTCATCATAAGGATTATTTTTTGCTAAATAACATAGTGTCCGAAATAAAAGGAAGACCATGAATTTTAACATTTTTATTACAACATTAATCAATTTATCAATGAAAATCACAGTAACAAAAGATTAAAAGTGTGAAAATGAAACACATTTTTGAATTATTTCTTTATAATCAGCTAGCCGCATTGCGATGGACAAAATTTTACGCGTCTTTCGGCTCAGGATACGGCTCGATTTGTTGCATACTACCAGGTAAATGTTAAAATTCATGGTCTTCTTTTTATTTCTGACACTATGTTATTTAGCAAAAAAATATCCTTATCATGAAGCCTTTCGATCGGTATGATAAAACTACAGGGTAATATTTTTTTCTCATGTAACGGGTTCGATTCCCGGTTCAACCATGTAATTATTTCAATATCTATTAATGCAGTTTAAATTGTTTTTTAAATTAAAATAATGTCTTCTTTCAGTAAAATGTTCCATCTACAATATTTAAGGTACTTTCCCTCCATGTGGCATAGCCGTGGGACGCCCTGTATATCGTCGAGAGCGATGGAGCGGGGAGAGAATTACTTTTATCGAGGCGGATTTATCCAACAAAATGGCGGTTTATCGGTTATGCTGATAAACCGCCATTTTGTTGGATAAATCCGCCTCGATAAAAGTAATGCTCCCCCCGCTGGGTTCAAAGATTTATAGTCCAGCCTGCTAAGTAAGTATTCACTTTAACTGATGAGATAGATAAGATATAGATAAAGATAAATTAATTTTTCTCGCCACTTAAAAGTAGGGTCACATGGACAAGCACATATATCTCTATTGTACAATAAAAAACATTTTACAAATATATTTTTAATTGAACGAGCGAGCGAAGTTCTCCGAGTCTACTTGAACAATCCGGCGTTTGTATGTTTGTATGTATGTATGTATGAATGTTCGTTCGACGATAACTTGAGTAAATTTAGTCGGATCGTTATGAAATTTGGTAGGCGGGTAATGAAATTAAAATAATTTTTAAGTTCGAACATGAGCCAAATCGGTCGAGGGGTTGCCGAGATATGGGGTTGTTAAGTTTATATGGGGTCGCGAGTTCACAGTTTGGGGCGAACCACTAGTAATAACTGTATTTTAAGGAAGTTGCGTCGGTAGCTACAGTCCAAATGGCGGCTGTGATTCAGTTACAGTCCAAAAGGGGTTACTTTGTTATTCAACAGTGTTTCTTTTTTTAATTTTTTGACGCGGTCGGATTTTATTTGTTTATATTAATTATTTTGCAATAATGTGTTTGTGTTGTGATGTCCGCAGGGCCACGAGCGCTATCTGGAGGCTGTGTCGCAGAAGAACGTGTACAAAGTGATGTCCCGAGACCGACCATGGCTTTACCAGCCCGTACGGGTAAGACCGCCATTCACACATTTACGTTTTATTTTATTTTAAGTTAGCCTGGATACTGTCCCACTGCTGGGCAAAGGCCTCCCCTCCGGACGGACAACGAAGGCGCGGCAGGCCTAGGCGACGATGGCGGGATGACCTAAATAAGTTCTTGCCCAGATGGCACAGGATAAAGATGCGTGGAAGACATTTATGTATTACAAAATAATAGAAAATGTACATAACATAGTCGACGTTGACAATCTCTCCAGACCATGATAACCGAACTACATGAAGCATCGTTGAAGGTCGGCCTGAGCAGCATACAATATAGGTCTATCTCATAGCCTAGCTATGGCAGCAGACACTTTCAAAGAGTGCCCTAAGCCTATTATTTTTCTATTAGAATAAAATTATTAATTGGGCTGTCTGTACTCAGCAACCTATTGTCAACCATAAGTCTTGAATAAAGATTGTTATTATTATTATGTTGGTATATTTTAAGGTTCACGGGTCCATGGGGACCCGGTCCTTTGAGGCTTGCATGGGACCGAAGCCAACAGCACAGAGGCCTTTTAAATACCATTTATTCGGATCTTATCTCTGGATAAATACGAGAATCTATAAAACCCTTTTAAATACCATTTATTCAGAACTTATCTCTGGATAAATACGAGAATCTATAAAACAAAAGTACAACAAAATTTTGCACTCTGACGTGCTGTCGTATGTACGAAGTTTTTTTTGCGTAATTTTCTTACTCGTACCCTCAGGAATGCGAGCTGGTGCAAGTGGTCGGCATCAAGTACATCCTGCGGGGCGTGCGGCTGGCGTCCCTGCGGCTGGCCCCGCTGCACCCCCCGGACCCCCCGGACCCCCCGCACCCCCCGGGCGCGTTCACGGTGCGCTACCACGACATGCCCGACGTGATCGACTTCCTGGTGCCGCACGGCACCGTGCAGGCCGCGCTGCGACGCGGCTGGGCCGTCGGGGACAGGTAAACCTCGCTCCGGCTTCACCCCCCGGACTTTTGAAATAGCAAAAATTTTTTAAATAGCTAAGAAAATTTAGAAAAGGCAGCTGAACTACGAAAAATTTTGGGAAAATAGATCTATTAAGTTATGACTACAACTACATACTCGCGAAAGGACACGAACACACGTAGACTCATACAGCCGCATCACTTTTCCTGCGCCCCGTCTCGCTCTGGGTGAAACAGCTATAGAAAACAGTGTTTCACGCGCTTGGCCATCGCCGAGTTCCCACGGTCCTGAAGGGGCCTCTTAACACTACTGAGGTGACAGTTAACAGTAGCTAAGGTGACAGTTGAGAGTAGGCAAAAGGCCAGCGTGCTAAGGGGCGACGCGGCTGGGCCGCCGGGGACAGGTAAACCTCGCCCCCTGCCCCCCCCCCCCCGGACCCTCCGGACCCCCCTCACCCCCCGGGCGCGTTCACGGTGCGCTACCACGACATGCCCGACGTGATCGACTTCCAGCCCCCTTAGCACGCTGCCTACTCTCAACTGTCACCTTAGCCACTTAACACTACTGAGGTGACAGTTAAAGTCCGTTCGCTATCATAGTGTCACTTTGATATTTGTCGCCTTGGCGCGCGGCGGCTTTTCACAAAAGAAATCAAAGGAAGCCGTCGCGGCGAAAACACGCCAGTGAATTTGGCTCGCCGCTCGTCAAAGAAGCGTCGTATTGAGAGGTTGTGCTTGTGACTTTTGACTTAGTATTTTGTATTGAATGTCGATCGCAGCGTGTAGATAAAATGTTTTTTCGTTCGTTAGGACAGCGAGGTGCCTCTAGACGAAACTTCGAATGACCCAAAAATTAAAAGACGAAGGTTTTGTGAAACATTTAAGCAAATACTAGTTAATATCCATCAGCATTGTGTTGAAATGAATGTCTGCGCCCATCACAGATACTTCAAAAATAGCAACTTGGTTCTTGGGTATTCCAAGAACCAAGATTGCCGTCGTGTGTACCGACACTATCTAAGCGAACGGACTTTAACAGTAGCTAAGGTGACAGTTGAAAGTAGGCAAAAGGCCAGCGTGCTAAGGGGGCTGGTGCCGGTGCAGGCCGCGCTGCGACGCGGCTGGGCCGCGGGGGACAGGTAAAGTGAAATAATTACTAAATAAAAAAAACCGGCCAAGTGCGAGTTGGACTCGCGCACCGAGGGTTCCGTACCACCATTCTATGCATTTATTTGAAATAAACTGTTTTGTTTAGTTCAGCATAGTTCAGGGTAGGATAGTTCAGGGTAGGATAGTTCAGGGTAGGTAGCAAAGAAATATGGGAAAAGTTAAAGGATTAGCTGAAAAACGGAAGAAATAAAAACTGGTCATTTTGTATTGGAATCGCCATTTTTGACGCGGAGAGTCAAACTATTTCAGGTGATACGAAGTTCACTGGGTCAGCTAGTTTGAAATTAAAAAAATCAAAATTCAGTCAAGTGTGTGTCGGGCTCAAGCGTTCTTATATTCGAGGCTCTTCATCTTCTTTGTCATAGTGGGCTTCTTGTTCACCCGTCGCGCATTGTATTCTCGATGCAACTCGACAATCATTTTCCAACTTTTCCACCAACACCTCCTGTCAAAACTTTTTCCCGCCTAAATTCAACCCATTAGATTTTGTCAGCACCTCCATTCGTCATTATCTCATTCAACGTCCACATACGTCCACACGTTCTTGAGAAAAATGTCTTGACAGACAGACAGACGGACAACAAAGTGATCCTATAAATAATGGTTTAGTTGTACTACAGGGTGCACTCTAAGTCGATAGCAGAACTTTAAGTAGGCTCACTACTGATCAATACAAACAACTTGTAATAGGTGGAGAAAAAAATGGAGCGAAAAAAATATCAGCTGTCTCATACAAAAGGTCGACTTAGTACTGCGCCAAATGTATGAAACAGCTGATATTTTTTTCGCTACCTAGTAGAAGTTGTTTTGTATAGATCAATAGACAGCCTACTTAAAGTTCCGCTATCGACTTAGAATGCACCCTGTAATACTAATAAATACTATCTAAAACCGTAAACCGTCTCCAGGTTCCGCTGCATGATTGACGACTTCTGGTGGGCGGGCTCCGTCGTGGGCGTCTCCGAGGAAGCACGGGCGGCGGGCGGGACCAGCGAGGGGACCAGTGAGGGGACCAGTGGGACCAGCGGTGGTACCAGCGGGGCGGCCGCGCACTTCCTCTCTCTTTCCGTCCGGTGGGACAACGGGGAGCTGGAGCGACTGTCCCCCTGGGACCTCGAGCCGCTAGACCCTAACAGGTAATAAAAACCACTAAGGCCTTACATCCATCCTTGGCCTTGCCTTTGCATCTACGTAATGAGATGATTCGTACAGCGTCCAGTGGCACTTTCACTCACACTAGATGGGTGAAGAGACCTCTCGGCGCTGCAGTGCCTGGGACATTGTTTTAGGTGGTGTAGGATTGCCCAGCACCTTCTGTATGGGAATGTAACTATGCCAAAAACTGCGCTTTATTAACAAAGGGGTTCCCTATCTTCGTTCACAGATTACCTCCCGAGCCGGGCGGCTGCGTGCCGGTCCTACCGGAGGAGCTGCAGGCGGTGTTAGCGCCCGGAGACGACACGGAGACTGAGTGGAGACTGCACGCCTGTCCGCGGCTACAGCACCACACGGCGCGGTGAGTGTACCGCCCCTACCGCCCCTAGCCCCAGTCCTACCGGAGGAGCTGCAGGCGGTGTTAGCGCCCGGCGACGACACGGAGACTGAGTGGAGACTGCACGCCTGTCCGCGGCTACAGCACCACACGGCGCGGTGAGTGTACCGCCCCTACCGCCCCTAGCCCCACAGACTGCACGCCTGTCCGCGGCTACAGCACCACACCGCGCAGTGAGTGTACCGCCCCCTATCACCGCCCCCGGTGCCGCCCCTAGCCCCACAGACTGCACGCCTGTCCGCGGCTACAGCACCACACCGCGCAGTGAGTGTTCCGCCCCTACCGCCCCCTGGCGCCGCTCGTGCCGCCCCTAGCCCCACAGAATGCACGCCTGTCCGCGGCTACAGCACCACACAGCGCAGTGAGTGTACCGCCCCTACCGCAGCTCCTACCGCCCCCGGTGCCGCCCCTAGCCCCACAGACTGCACGCCTGTCCGCGGCTACAGCACCACACCGCGCAGTGAGCGTACCGCCCACTGGTGCCGCACCTACCGCCCCAGTGCCGCCCCTAGCCCCACAGACTGCACGCCTGTCCGCGGCTATAGCATCACACGGTCAGGTAACTTATCATCATCATCATCAGCCCACCTCTGCGCTAATAGGAGGGATCCAAAAGATCCACGAGGCCGATGCGGAAGTGACAGATTGGATCAATGGCCTCGCGTCACCTCTCACGGTCCCTCGCCATCTGCATCCATGGACCCTCCGCCGACACAACGATGTCGTGCGCCTATCGAGACGGATAAGTCACGGATATGCGTCACTAAAGACTAACAAAGTCGATACTAACAAAGTCGATCCCATCCTCGTCGCCATTGATATATCGGGAGATGAATGACACACACAATTAGTAGTGAATAATCGACTGAAGTTTGGTGCGAGGGCCACAGCCGCCGCTACTTAACCTAAACATATTTGCTGAATTGTTGACCCCCGTGCAGCTTGGGAAAGAGTTCCTCGAGTCGAGGTAGCGGGTCTTATCGACAAGTAATTGTTTGTTACGCACTAGCAATAGCACTAGGATTTGGATGGTCTGAGTTTAAACTGTGATTGATCTTACGGGCCTTAGAGTGATTCATCCACGAACTGATTAAGGAAAGCAGCAGAAACCAACCGATTCGGTATATGTGGGAAATGTGGCTGGGTGGATTGCAATGGTTTCGTATCGTATCGACTGATCATCAATTCCGTCATGTTGTCAGGATCATGGAGCTGCGCATAGCGGAGCCCTTCCTGGCGCCGGTGGACCCTCAGCGGTACCCTTCCTACGCACGGATCGTGCCCTACCCCGTGGATCTGTCCACCATACGGTACGTAATGTTGTTTTAAACCATTCAATATCTCGTAGTGGATAAGAACTCGCCCCACCATTGTTCGCATATTGTTCTCGTGACAATGAGAGCCAAGGAAAAATATGTACTTTTTATTTTACTACGTTTTAGGTCATATGATTGTGGAATTTTAGGACTACTTTTAAGATTTTGTGCTTATGAAAATACTGTTTTTGATGGGAAACTTTTGAAGTTACCACGAGTTTCGCCTGTCAATAATACGTTCCAAGGTTCCAAGTTATTGCTTTCTTTGTGTAGTAAAAACTTCCAATATACTGTACAATACATTTATTTGTACTTCAAGATACATTATTTATTATTGATAACAGCACAGAATGCCTCCACTCACCGTTCCTTCCGCTCAAGTCAGTCGATACCGATTCTTTTCCTTTATGAGTCGGTATCGACAAACTCGCACAAAAACCTATTTTAATCCCAAACCTTACATTTGTAAGGTAAGATGTAGCCTGTACAATTTTACATGTCCCGCTAGCTGGGCAAAGGCCTTCTGAGAATCAGTAGCTTACAGTGGTACTGAAAATTAAAATGACATCTTTTACACTCGACTCAGGGCCCGCTTCGAGAACGCGTTCTACCGACGCGCGGCCGCCGCGCAGTTCGACGCGCGCTACCTCGCCACCGACGCTGAGATTTTCAACCGACCACACGCTCCCATCGTGCGGCAAGCGCGCCTGCTGGCTGACCTACTGCTGTACACCATACGGTGAGCCCACTGTGGACAATGTTCAACCGACCACACGCGCCCATCGTGCGGCAAGCACGCCTGCTGGCTGACCTACTGCTGTACACCATACGTTGAGCCCACTGTGGACAATGTTCAACCGACCACACGCGCCCATCGTGCGGCAAGCGCGCCTGTAATCCGCATTACGTATAAAATCACAATAAAAACATGTCCTCATAAAAATAAATGGCAGCAGCAATAGAACAATACGAAACATTTGAATGTCAACCTTATTGCATTAGTTACAGTTTGACTTAAATTCAGCGAGCGGAAGATAACAGTTCGCTGCTTAAATTGCATTGACTACGAGCAAAGTTAGTGCCCGGAGAGAATTTAGGCACTTAATGTTCCAGATACGTTTTGAGAGTTGGCGCTTTATCTTGTTTTATCCTTTATCGAAGCTGGCAAGTCATTATTATTCTGGGATGCCCATGAAAGTGCACATTGTTCTATTAAAACACGGTTTTACTCACTAGTATTTTGTCGGTGGAGCCAACTAGTTTCGGTTCTCATTCGGAGATTAAGGTCTCCGAATGAGAACCGAAACTAGTCGGCTACCGGTTACACCGACAAAATACTAGTGTGTAAAACCGTGTTTTATTAGAAAAAAGTTGTTATGTTAGAAAAATGTCGTGTTTCCAGCGAATGGCGCGACGCAGACGTGGAGGCAAAGTACCACGAGCTAGCCGCCAACTACCGCTCGTCCGATGACGAGGCGCTCGTACCACCCGGGGGGACCAACGGGAGGACCAGGGGACAGGTCAGCTATACTCTTGACTATTCTACTGGCCACGAACCATATCCAATGTAACATTATGGGAGCTGACTGACCAAACGCCATAACACAAGGAAATCCTCGAAAGAAAATGGCGATGGATCGGACACGCGTTGCGGAGACCAGACAGTCACCTGTCCAAACAAGGACTGACGTGGCAAGCTACTGGCAAGAGACGGCCGTGACGCCCCCGTACTATGTAAAGGCATTCAGTTGACAAAGAGGCTGCATCGACTGGACTCGGCTGGAAGGAGCTAGAGACCGCCGCGCAAGACCGCGAAAAATGGAAATCTCTTCTTCGAGCCCTATGTTCCTGATATGTTCCTCATCAAACTATTCTAAAGAATAACCTATTCTAAAGAGTAAAGAATAAAAAAGTTTATTACAAAAAAAAGTTAAACACAATTAAGTTATACATTTTTGGTAATGGGGATATGCTCAGCTGTGCCGCCATCGCCATACAGGCGTCAGCGACGCTGTTTTTCAGCGTGCCCCTTCTAAAACCAGCGAACCGAAAAAATATGGAAACCTCACCAGCCCTGAGAAATGATCTAACGAAAACTGTTCCTGTGTGGGCAGAGCCTATAAAAACTGCTCTCGCTCAACAAGCGAACGAAGCGAGAGAAGTTCTCCTAGTTTACTGAAACAATCCGGCGTTTGTATGTATGAATATTCGTTCGATGATAACTTGAGTAAAGGTCGGATCATCATGAAATATTGTAGGTGGGTAAATGAGACAGAGCCAAATCGGTCGAAGGTTACCGAGGTATGCGGTCGCGAGTTCACAGTTCGGGGCGAACTACTAGTTGTAAATGTTTGATTTTACAGGAGGGGTGGCGCGTGGCCTGCCAGAACCTTCTGACTACACTGTGCTCCTCGCCCGACGCAGAACCCTTCAGAGAACCTGTGTCGCTGGAGCAAGCGCCCGGTGAGTGTCCAGTCGCCACTCCTCAGCTTCAAAGCCTTTTTGAACTAGGGTTAAGGTTCAACGATAGCAGCGTGGCGGGAAATTCAACAATTTCACAGTTTTTTTAAATTTTGAAGCTAGACTGAGCTGAAAAGATCATTTCCTAGTGCAAGTCCCAGAAGCACCTAAATATGCAAAAAAAAAAAACTACATCCGTATTGTTAATTATGTGTTGAGTTATTTGAACAAAAACAGTTTAGAATAGCTTCAAAATTAAAAAAAACTGCAAGTCCCAGAAGCACCTAAATATGCCAAAAAAAAAACTACATCCGTATTGTTAATTATGTGTTGAGTTATTTGAACAAAAACAGCTCAGTTTAGCTTCAAAATTTAAAAAAACTGTTCCTGTATCGAAGGATCAGGTATAATGCGCGCGCGATGAGGATGGGATGGAACCTTGTTGAAGTCAATCGAAAATATTATTTTTTTTACTTTAACAAGGTTGCTTCGACGCGAGTTTGCTTACGACGCGCTTAGTTCCAAAAGGCATCCTATTCTCATCCCGCGCGGATTATAATTCAATATTGTTATTTTAGACTACCTGTCCGTGGTCCCCCGGCCGGTGCACCTGAACGGTATCGCGGCGCGCCTGGCCGCCGGTCGGTACGGAAGCCCGGCGCGCCTGGCCGCGGATGTGCGTCGGGTGTTCGGCAACAGTCGACTTTACAACACCAACAAGCGGAGCCGGGTGAGTCACTGACCTGTCTGTCCGCCGGTCGGTACTAGCCCGGCGCGCCTGGCCGCAGATGTGCGTCGGGTGTTTCGCAACAGTCGACTGTACAACACCAACAAGCGGAGCCGGGTGAGTCACTGACCAGTCTGTCCGCCGGTCGGTACTAGCCCGGCGCTCCTGGTCGCGGATGTGCGTCGGGTGTTCGGCAACAGTCGACTGTACAACACCAACAAGCGGAGCCGGGTGAGTCACTGACCAGTCTGTCCGCCGGTCGGTACTAGCCCGGCGCTCCTGGTCGCGGATGTGCGTCGGGTGTTCGGCAACAGTCGACTGTACAACACCAAGAAGCGGAGCCGGGTGAGTCACTGACCAGTCTGTCCGACGGTCGGTACTAGCCCGGCGCTCCTGGTCGCGGATGTGCGTCGGGTGTTCGGCAACAGTCGACTGTACAACACCAAGAAGCGGAGCCGGGTGAGTCACTGACCAGTCTGTCCGACGGTCGGTACTAGCCCGGCGCTCCTGGTCGCGGATGTGCGTCGGGTGTTCGGCAACAGTTGACTGTACAACACCAAGAAGCGGAGCCGGGTGAGTCACTGACCAGTCTGTCCGCCGGTCGGTACTAGCCCGGCGCGCCTGGCCGCAGATGTGCGTCGGGTGTTCGGCAACAGTCGACTGTACAACACCAACAAGCGGAGCCGGGTGAGTCACTGACCAGTCTGTCCGCCGGTCGGTACTAGCCCGGCGCTCCTGGCCGCGGATGTGCGTCGGGTGTTCGGCAACAGTCGACTGTACAACACCAACAAGCGGAGCCGGGTGAGTCACTGACCAGTCTGTCCGCCGGTCGGTACTAGCCCGGCGCTCCTGGCCGCGGATGTGCGTCGGGTGTTCGGCAACAGTCGACTGTACAACACCAACAAGCGGAGCCGGGTGAGTCACTGACCAGTCTGTCCGCCGGTCGGTACTAGCCCGGCGCGCCTGGCCGCGGATGTGCGTCGGGTGTTCGGCAACAGTCGACTGTATAACACCAACAAGCGGAGCCGGGTGAGTCACTGACTTGTCTGTCCGCCGGTCGGTACTAGCCCGGCGCGCCTGGCCGCGGATGTGCGTCGGGTGTTCGGCAACAGTCGACTGTACAACACCAAGAAGCGGAGCCGGGTGAGTCACTGACCAGTCTGTCCGCCGGTCGGTACTAGCCCGGCGCGCCTGGCCGCAGATGTGCGTCGGGTGTTCGGCAACAGTCGACTGTACAACACCAACAAGCGGAGCCGGGTGAGTCAGTCAACTGTCTGTGTATGATCTGCTGCTGCTGTCACACACACCTTTTATGCTTGATATTATTATTAAAAGTCTTTGATGGTTTGAACTGTATATTTTGATTGCTTGATTTGAGTTACACGGGCGCGCGCTAACCGGCTTTATTGTGAACTAAAGAAAGTTACAAATCTATGGGTAAAAATGCTGGCCGTGTAGAATGGTACGCTGTATCTGTGCGGTGCACCAAATAGTGTCTGTATGTAGCTTGACATTACACGTAAATCAAGACTGGCATTTAACGTCAATGAAGACTGACATTTCACGTAAACTTATACTGACATTTCACGTAAATAAAGACTGACATTTCACTGAAACGAAGACTGTCATTAAACGTAAATGAAGACTGGCATTTCACGTAAATGAAGACTGACGTTTCACGTAAATGAAGACTGACGTTTCACGTAAAAGGCTATCTGCCCTGTTTGAGTCGCTGTGGGCGCGGGTGGTGTTGCCGCGACTGACCCATCGACTGACTCAGTGTTTCTGCTCTAGATCTACTCAATGACGGTGCGGCTATCTGCCCTGTTTGAGTCGCTGTGGGCGCGGGTGGTGTTGCCGCGACTGACTCATCGGCTGACTCAGTGTTTCTCCTCTAGATCAGTGGTTCTTAACCTTTTTTGGACCACGGACCACTTTGATTATTTTTTTCTTATTGCGGACCACCAGATCCAAGGTACATCGTGTTTCATACGAAATCGTTTCACCTGACCTAAATTATAATAAGTATGTAAGTTGAATACAGGAAATTAATATGAGTCGGTTTTGGAACAATTGAATATACACGTAAAAACTCGCCGATTTTTACTAAAATTATTAAGGAGATTTAGTTGGCAGACGATAGCAATGCGCGCGCAGCGCGCCCGAAAATTCACCGATTTTACCCTTTTTAAGCCGCAGGATAGCAAAATCAGATAATCTTCCGTCAATATCATCCAGATTTCTTTTGTCTGTAAACGCGCGCGCAGCGCGTCCGAAATTTTTTCGATAAAACTCTTTAAAATAGTAATCAAGTTTTCCTTCGTACGTGTTGTAGATACGTGAAAAATGCGCGCGCAGCGCGTCCGAAAATTTACCAATTTTTCCCCTTTCTATTTTATGATGGAGATTTATTTTGCTATAATTTGAACTGACGCACCCAGCGCGGCTGAAAATTAACTTATTTAAGACAACATTTCATAATGGAGAATTCCTTTGTTTTGAATAGAACACACGCGCGCAGCGCATTTGAAAATTCACCGATTTTACCCTAAATATGGTCTAAATGCGGTTTGACATGGGCTAACGGCATTATACTATGAGTGAGCACTAATTACTTGATTTTTAAGGATTTTCATAATACATTTTATTATTTTTTGCGTATTGAACTTTACTATTTATTGTATTATCCTGTCAAAATCTGGCGCATTCGGTAATTCCTTGGCCCGATCTGCAGTCACGCGGATCTTTCGAGGTTAAAAATATTTTTCAATAGGAAGCAACATGAAAATTTCAGTTATTTTATTCATTGGGAACTCGTTCAAATAAGACTTTCAAAATCAACATAAATTTATTGACAACCATCGCTATATGCACTGGACTGCAGGACCCGCCCGCGGACCACTAACGGGGCCCTCGCGGACCACCAGTGGTCCGCGGACCATAGGTTAAGAACCACTGCTCTAGATCTAGACAATGACGGTGCGGCTATCTGCCCCGTTTGAGTCGCTGCGGGCGCGGGTGGTGTTGCCGCGACTGACTCATCGACTGACTCAGTGTTTCTGCTCTAGATCAACTCAATGACGGTGCGGCTATCTGCCCCGTTTGAGTCGCTGCGGGCGCGGGTGGTGTTGCCGCGACTGACTCATCGACTGACTCAGTGTTTCTGCTCTAGATCTACTCAATGAAGGTGCGGCTATCTGCCCCGTTTGAGTCGCTGCGGGCGCGGGTGGTGTTGCCGCGACTGACTCATCGACTGACTCAGTGTTTCTGCTCTAGATCTACTCAATGACGGTGCGGCTGTCTGCCCTGTTTGAGTCGCTGTGGGCGCGGGTGGTGTTGCCTCGACGGACTCGAGTTCGCGCTCGCAGAAGGATACGTGAGTGTCATATTACTCTTTTATTAAACGTTTTGTTGATGTTTTGAACCTTTTTATTTCAGCGAAAATATCTTCAAAACTTTTATGAATGTTAACAGGAAATTGGCTGTGTGTGTTAGATAACTCTGAGCCTATTTTCAATTTGTGTATTGTATTTTATATAGGAATCGAATTTGTACATTTTTCTTTGCGCGCGGGCTATTCACTATGGCGCTTTAACGGGCTGATGATGATGATTGTTGTAAGTCAGGGGTTCCCAACCTTTTTTTGTCTACTGCACACTTTAAGAATAAATGATTTTTTAACGCCTTCCTTATTAAACATACTTAAAAACCGCTAAGTACTTATAACTGATTATTGAAACGCAACTTTATAGTATTCGGACAGAGTATCTTTTTTTTTTTTCTGGGTCTCTTACCGCCCCCCTATAGGCCTGCAGCGCCCACAAGGGGGCGTTATCGCCCACGTTGGGAAAGACTGTAAGTGAATGTTTCCCTCCAGCCAACGGGTCCTCGAGCCACATGAACGGCTCGTGGTCAAGCACGGAGCGTCCCGCCCGCCCTAGCCGCCCGCCCCGCACCAACCGCCCGCCCTCGCCCGACAGCGACGCGCCTCTCAACGCGCACAAGAAAGGTAACTAACAAACAAACACTGTCTGACTGCATTTTAAGAACCTCTCATAAGACAAAAACCTTTAGAAACGCTCTATACGGGGTGGATTTTTGAGATGGGGCAGGTACCCCAACCGTTATAGTTACAGGAAAACTTTCTAAGGGGCCATCCATAACTTTTTGAGATATTCTGAACTACATTTATAGATTTTGGAAAAAAAAAATACAATCGGCGAACAAAATGCTAAAATATAAGTATAAGTAAGTAACTCTTTGTTGTACAAAAGAAATCATTTTACATATTAGTTCAAGAGTTGTAGAATAAAAGTACAAATGGCGGTTTTATCGCTAAAAGCGATTTCTTTCAGACAAGCTTTGGATGGACTGAGAACGAAAACACAGTAGCAGCAGATGCACAGTAAAAATAATATGATCTTTACTAACCCGCTTCGCTTGGTCCTAGGCAAGGGCGTCGGCAAGAGGACTCGTCCGCGGGCGACCCGGTCGCCGTCCGCCGGCCCGTCCCGCCCCGCGCGTCCCCCCCGCCCCGCGTCCGCGTCCCCGTCGCCGTCCCCGCGACACAACGGGCACCGAGACACCGACAGCGACAGCGACAGCGAGGACAGCGCGCCCGTGCTGCTGCTGCGGTACCATCACAACGACGAAGTACGTTGAGGTTTGAGGGTTCTTGATAGGTACAATCCGCGCACGATGGGAATGGGATGGAACCTGGTCAAAGTCAATCGAAAATATACTCCTTTTTATTATGACAAGGTAGCTTCGACGAGAGTTTGCAAAACTATGGCCCGGTTTCTGAGTTGAGAAATTCACTAAGCAAATGGGTAAGTATCGTCCTGTCTCAGAAGATTTCTCACAAAAGAGCGTGACAGAACGATACTTACCCATTTGCTTAGTGAATTTCTCAACTCAGAAACCGGGCCTAAATGCGCAATGCGAAAATACATCATCAAAATTTCAAGTAAAGTAAAGTAAAAGTAAAGTAAAAAGTAAAAGTAAGTAAAATCAAAATTTCAACTGTCTACAATCAACGTTCATGAGATACAGCCTGGTGACAGACGGACAGACAGTGGGTAAGTTCAGATGACAGGTGCGTTTACAGCTACATACATAAAACGCGCGTTAGCATGTGTACGGCCTGAATAAAATGTATGTAGTTGTAAACGCGCGTTTTGGGAACAAAGCCTTAGTGATAGGCTCCCGTTTGGCACCCTTCGGGCACGGAACCCTAAAAACAGAAAATTCGATCTCTCTGGCCACGCTTCTTTGGTTTAACTTTAACTCCAGTGTGTTAATGTTTGTTTGTTTGTGTGTTTGTTCGCAGCGCGCGCGCAAGCGGCCGCGCCCGCGCCGCCGCAGCTCAAGTGAAGAGGCGCTTTCACACACCAAGCGGTGAGTACTCTACCTACAGGGTGGTAAAAAGCGTCAGACTTTTGACACTAAGATGGTACTCGCATTGAATATGACACCCGTCCTGTTGTCTATTGACACCTGTCCTGTTGTCTATTGACACCCGTCCTGTGACACCCATCCTGTTGTCTATTGATACCCCCGTTCTGTTGTCTATTCCAGCGGCCGCACCATGTCGACGAGCAGCAGCTCCCCCTCCGAGCCGGAGCTCCCCGTGGCGCGACACTACTCCTCCGACGGCTCCTACCACCCGCGGGTGTCCAGTGATGACGAGCCGCTGCAGAGATACCGGTGAGTGACGGACAGACAGACAGACAGACACACTACTCCTCCGACGGCTCCTACCACCCGCGGGTGTCCAGTGACGACGAGCCGCTGCAGAGATACCGGTGAGTGACGGACATACAGACAGACAGACAGACAGACACACTACTCCTCCGACGGCTCCTACCACCCGCGGGTGTCCAGTAACGACTAGCCGCTGCAGAGATACCGGTGAGTGACGGACAGACAGACAGACAGACACACTACTCCTCCGACGGCTCCTACCACCCCCGGGTGTCCAGTGACGACAAGCCGCTGTAGAGATACCGGTGAGTGACGGACAGACAGACAGACAAACAGACAGACACACTACTCCTCCGACGGCACCTACCACCCACTGGTGTCCAGTGACGACGAGCCGCTGCAGAGATACCGGTGAGTGACGGACATACAGACAGACAGACAGACAGACACACTACTCCTCCGACGGCTCCTACCACCCGCGGGTGTCCAGTGACGACGAGCCGCTGCAGAGATACCGGTGAGTGACGGACAGACAGACAGACAGACATACACACTACTCCTCCGACGGCTCCTACCACCCGCGCACAGTGGTCGATTTGTACGATTTAGGCGGCCAAAAGTCCATTTCTCAAAGTTAACTTATAACAAAACTAATTGATTCCCGGAAAAATAGACACCCCGACTGCCCAAACCCCACCCCTCCCCAGTTCCTAGAACTGCGTGCGCGCCCCCACAGGTAGTCGGAACTTGATCGTCGCGCAAGCTGTACGCGTTCGTTCTCGACACTCTTAGCGCAACCGATATTCTAAAGTGAATATTTCATTGGATATTATTCAGTTACAAGTGAAAGTGATGGAAGTCGAAAATTCAGGTAAGCTCCTTCAAATATAATTTAAATTAAGATAAGGAATATCAATATTTAGTGCAGTTACAACGTATCAAAGATCGCCCTTTTTCATAGAAAATATTATCATTTTTTTATTTTCAATAGTAAAAATGTTGTACTTCCGAGACCGTCCGAGTTAAATTCCTTATGGTTTCTAATAGTATAGCTCTTTGAGCAGATAACCACAAAAAAAATAGCCACCACCTTTGACCACTTCGCGAGAAAAATAATAATTCATTAACTTAGGCAGAAAGTGAGAAAAATTCCTTTTTTGTTTCTTTTGCGTTAAAATTCCTTTTCGTTGTTCTAGGTTCATCAAGTTACTCGGGCATGGAGGTAGTAACTCGCAGATATCTTTTTGATAAGATGATTGAGGAAAACTCTCCATCAATAAACGACAAATTGGAATACTTACAAAATTATTTGTTAGTGTCTTACGGGGACTCCGACGAAGACAAAAAGTATATAAATCATAAATTTTCATATTTTAAAACAGAAATAAAAAAGAGATGGTCCAAAGCACGCAACACGCTAGAAAATTTTCTTATAAGCAATGATGCATGGTTAGCAGGAACGTTCGAGATGCCCATAAAAACGCATAATAAGTCAGGACGACCTAGCAAAACATTCAGTGAATGTAGTGAAAGAACTAAAAGGAGGAAAACAGAAGAAGTTCGCTCCTCTGTAGGCAAAGAAGTGATAGTTCACGCAGCGCAAGTAATTTTACAAAAAGAAGGAAAAAGAAACGCCTCGCAAGTCCTAAAAGATATTACAAATTCGCCTGCAGCCGCAAACGAATGTAAAAAAAGACATTCCAAATCAAAGGCACAAGATCCCCTTACGCCTCGGGAGGCGCTGCGAATGTGCGTGGACGCTGATTTGACACGAAGTCAATATGAAATTGTGCGAGCAACCAACAGAAGCTTTTACCCGTGCTACGAATTAGTGTTGAAGGCTAAACAGGAATGTTACCCACCCAAAGAGACGCTACGAGTGACCGCTTCCTGTGCTGAAAGTGATCTACAATCTTTGTTAGATCACACCGTCACGCGATTATCAATTTTCCTCGAAGAAGTACTAATGACTCTTACAGAAACTGAGAGAAATTCCTTGCAGATTATCTGCAAATGGGGTTGTGATGGTTCACAACAAGCTCAATACAAACAAAAGTTAATGAATGACGCCGACTCGGATGCAAATATATTTTTGAGCTCATTCGTGCCTCTACAAATTGTTTGCGGCGAAGACAAAACAAAAATGGTTTGGCAAAACCCGACTCCTTCTTCACCACGATATTGCCGCCCGATACGATTCAGATTTATAAAAGAGTCTACAGACATTACAAAAGATGAAATAAATTACGTTCGGGACAGTGTGAAGTCCCTAAAAGCCACGGAATTGGAACTGAATGGGCAAAAATTCTCGGTTAGCCACAGTCTTAAAATGACCATGGTGGACGGCAAAGTTTGCAATGCGGCGACTGACACCAAATCAACGAGTAGATGCTACATATGCGGAGCCACTTCAAAAAACTTTAATGACTTAAGTAAAAAAAACGAAATTCACCCAGAATCGCTTGAATTTGGCCTATCAACTTTACATGCCAGAATTCGATTATTCGAGAGTATTTTACATTTAGCTTATAAATTGCCCGTTGGGAAATACCGTGAAAAAAGAACCAAAGCAGAAAAGATGCTAGAACAACAAAAAAAAAAAGAGATTCAGCAAAGATTCAGAGAAGAAGTAGGTATCTTGGTAGATATGCCAAAATGTAATTTTGGTAACACAAATGACGGCAATACTAGTAGAAGATTTTTTGAAAACCCACATCTGGCTGCTGAAATAACGGTAATAGACTTTAATTTTATTTATAGAATTAAAGTTATTTTGGAAGCCATATCAAGCGGTCACAAAATAGATGTCCCGAAATTTGATGAATACGCCATGGAGACAGCAAAACTGTATGTAGAGTTATATGGTTGGCATTCTATGACTCCTACCATGCATAAAATTTTGGTACATGGTGGAAAAGTTATAGAAAATTCTCTAGTGCCTATTGGTCAACTTTCGGAGGAAGCTGCAGAAGCTCGTAATAAGCACTTTCGCTCATACCGTCTAAACTTTGCTCGAAAGTTTTCACGCGAAGACTGTAACCTTGATATTTATCACAGGTTACTCTTGACATCAGATCCACTCATCAGTTCAATGAGAAAAAAAAGAAGATCCGATCAAAACCATTTTTGCAGGAAACTTTGGAGCTTTTGCTTCCTGCAGAGCCAAATACAAAAGGCACTTGTGATAAATGCATGGAAAGTGACGGTGAGGAAGAATTGTCTTTTAAAGAGTAACATAACAATTTGTATGTTAAACTTTCATAAAATATTGTCTTATTGTTTATGATTCGGTACCTAACATTGTAAGTAACATTTAGTATAATAATGTGGTAATAACTGTTGATCATTTAATTTTAGTGTATACTGTATTTTTTTGTCATCCATATTTTATTTTCAATTTATATAGGCATGCAGACTGTAGAGAATAAACATTTTTTTTTATGTACGGCCGTCTTTTACTTAACAAATTGTGATAATTCTTAACCCAAATATCAAAAACTACTAAGCCGATTTCGATAATTCAAATGAACTCAAAATATATATTTTACACCAAAGGGAGATTTAAAGAAAATTTAAAAACATTGGCGCTATTTACAAAAATATTTTCACAGAAATGTTTTTTTGTATAGAAAAATACGCTTTCAATGAAACGAATAGGGATAAACATATATATTCACTCTAAAATACCAGATTAGCATTTGTTGTCGTATTTATTACTGAAATAAAGCATAAAATAGTTTTGGCCGCCTAAATCGTACAAATCGACCACTGTGCCGCGGGTGTCCAGTGACGACGAGCCGCTGCAGAGATACCGGTGAGTGGCGGACAGACAGACAGACGGACAGACAAACAGACAAGGAGCAGTATGAAACGAAATTTCGCTTTTTGTTTCAGAGAGCGTCAGGAGGCGACCCCTCCCCCCGCGGCGCGTCCGCGTCCTCGTCCGCGTCCCTTGCGCGCGCGCAGTCCGCGTCTCTACAACGAACAGTCCGACGACGAGCTAGCCGCCATCAGCAAGCGAGCCCGCCCCGGTAACTAACACACACCCTGTATACTGTACACCCTGTATACTGTACACCCTGTAAACCCGCTCGAGTAGATTATGGCCCGAGACCGGTATGGCTACTCCGGCATCGATAGAATTTGCCAGACAGCTGTCACTCGCACGTTGCGACGATCACCTTCACCATCACTCAACTTAAAAAGGCGGGGTTTTTTTAATTTTTTATTTTTACTCATTACTCAAAAACGCTCGTAGTGTGGTTTTTATTTCGGCAACCTTATTTGAGCAAAGTCGACCTTGCCGGCTACTTGATTAGGCCCTCGCCAAATTGTAGTTATCGTGTTTTAGCGGCCAGCGCAAAAGCAAACGTTTTTGTCTTTATCAATTACTAGCATATTTTGAGTAAAGCACTATACAAGCCTTGGTCTGCAATTAGTGCCCTGCTGGCCACGCTATGATGGCCTCGAGCTTAGCTTAGCTAATTTTGCTACTATATTTAATTATGTATGTTCCTATGTTCTATGTACTAACACTTACCTTCCGTCTATTTTATTATATCCCGATCTCCATCCAAAGGTTGTCTGGAAGAAATTGCTTTTAGCAATGAGGCCGCCCATTGTATATCCATTAAGTTGTACAATAAAGTGTATTCTATCTCTATCTATCTATCTTAGTTACGCTCTCGGCCCTCAAGTTTGGTCATCATTGCAGCCCTTGCTGCCCGTGCTTACGAAAGCTTAAGTGTGAAATAATCATATTAATGTTTAATAAACTAATGATGATTATCTGTCTGTAGGTACGAGCCGGTCGCCCGCGGTGCGTCCGGCCGCCCCCGCGCCCCTCGTGCCGCCCGCGCCCCCGCCGGGGCCCTCGCCGCTGTCGGTGTCATCGCGCGGGCGCGTGCGACGACTCACGCCCAAGGCGCGCGGACTGCTGGCCGACTGACTGTGTCCCGCCGACCGACTGTGTCCCGCCGACTGACTCTGTCCCGCCGACCGACTGTGTCCCGCCGACCGACTGTATCCCGCCGACCGACTGTGTCCCGACGACCGACTGTGTCCCGCCGACCGACTGTGTCACGCTGACTGACTGTGTCCCGCCGACTGACTGTCCCCATGTCACAGTTCCGGGACCTCCCAGGAGAGGAGGCAGTGGAGCAATCCACGAGCCACTCTTCTTTGACAGTACCTATGCGCAAGCGCAGGCGGCAGGACCTACCGTCAATTGGTCCGGGGCACCCTGTCTCGGCAAGGTGCTGAGGATTGTTTGCTTCCTTCATGACCTCAGTTGTCGGTTTGGGGCCGCTATAACAAAATCTCAAAGTAGCTTGGAGGGAGATGTACCCCTGTGACTGTCTGCAGGGAGACTGTGTTTGACTACAGGCGGACTGTGACTGTCTACAGGGAGACTGTGTTTTACTACAGGCGGACTGTGACTGTCTACAGGGAGACTGTGTTCGACTGCAGTAAGACTGCGACTGTCTGCAGGGAGACTATGTTTGACTACAGGCGGACTGTGACTGTCTACAGGGAGACTGTGTTTTACTACAGGCGGACTGTGACTGTCTGCAGGGAGACTGTTTTTGACTACAGGCGGACTGTGACTGTCTGCAGCCCGACTGTGAGAACAGCTTTAATGTTTTTAGTTCAAATTTATCAGTGACATACTGGGTTTTTGTTTTAAACCTGTTTCTTGTGTAAATAATAGAAATAATTAGTTGTAAGCTCGTGATCGATTGAAATGTAAATTGATTTATTTCCAATGACATTTTGTCACAATTAAGTGAGATGATTTTTCTACAAAAACTGTAAAAGAAAATAAACCTTGTAAGAAAACCTTATTGTTATTTATTTACAGACATGCATTTTGCATTTAAACTAAAATTGTAAAAAAGCTTCATAAATATAAATGCCCGTCAGTTGGCTCATTGGCTGTGGCCTCTCAGCAGAAACGGTCTTCAACATGTAACATAACAGAACTAACAGTAACAAGAATACACACCATGAAGATCATAGTAGGCAATGAAAAAATAAACATATATTTTTGGATGCGTTTTTTGCTAAATACTCGTCCAGGCCAGGCATTAATAAATTAAATAAATTAATAAATGGTGATGATGATGAAGAGAGGTCCGAGTGAAACAACATTTAAACTGCAATTATATCTTTATTGAGCAAACGTGTTCAATGAGCCGTTGTGCTTGACAGATATTAAAAGCTATTTTTTATCTGCTCAATAGATGGCGTTGACATGCGTATGATGACTGCCTGTCCTTTTCCTTCTCCCACATAGTCACGGATTAGAAAGTAATACGAAGATCAATAATGATAAAAGATAAAAAGCATTTATTTCCAAAAAAATATCAAAAATGTATACAGTGTGTCTTGCGAATCCCACACTAGGCGAACCTGTATCGTGGGATCCATTCATTAAGGTGGGATGATAGCAACGTGGCGGGAAATTCAAAATTTTCACAGTTTTTTATATTTTGTAGCTAATCTGAGCTATTTTTGTTCAGCGATTTTTCGTTCGCGGAAATAACAAAGTATTCTTTTCATTATTGTAAACAACAGAATAACAATAATTCAGCCGAGTATGTGTTCTGGTCTACGAAGCAGTGGCACTGCCCAAAAAACTTGTCGACGAAAAATCGCTGAACAAAAATAGCTCAGTTTAGCTACAAAATGTAAAAAGCTGTGAAAATTTTGAATTTCCCGCCATGTTGCTATCGTCTACCACAGGCAGTGGTGGGAAGATAGGAAGTTTAAAATCCGATGTGAGTGAAAGAAATTCGTAAAATACTCTTGGAAATGGCGTAGCATAGCAGCGCCATCTATAAATTGTTAAATCTGCTTTTAATGAGCCGTTTTCAAAGCACTTCATAGATGGCGCTTACAGGCGTGCCCATACAAGAACCGTGACACGCATGACTCCTTAATTAAAGTCGTGCAAAGCTAACTTTGCAGTGGAGCATCCGAAATACTCGTAGTAATTTCCGTACGTTGCTTTTGTATGTTTTCACCATTTTCAGTGGTACATGTTACGTCAGTTATTGTCTGTTACAATTTTGTTTTGTGGAATTCATTGAAAATATGGTGAAAACATACAAAAGCAACGTACGGAAATTACTATTTCGGATGCTCCACTGCAAAGTTAGCTTTGCACGACTCTACCACAGATTGTTGTTTGTGGTCCGGATTTTCTATGGCCACGATTTGTGCTTCGAAAACGACTCATTGGCGTAGCGTAGCAGCGCCATCTATAAAGTGCTCAAATCTGCTTTTAATTTTATTGTCAAGGAAAAGTGCTCACTATTTAAGAGAGAGTGCTAAAAAGAGGCAGTGGTATTAGTCTAATCTACCTCCTATTTATAAAAAGTCTTAGCTGTGGCTGTGGACGGTTTATAGCGAAACTAAAAAAAAGTTTTAGAAAACGATAGCAGCGTGGCAGGATATTCAAATTTTTCAGTTTTATTTTTTTAGCTAAACTGAGCTATTTTGTCTATGTGAAACAAAAATCGCTAAACCAAATAGCTCAGTTTTGCTTCAAAATTTAAAAAACTGAAAAAAAAAAATTCTTCCACGCTGCTATCGTAACGCAATGGCGTGTCGATGGCGTCCCAGTAAAAGGATAAAACCGGGGTTTCCTCGTTTTTCTCCTACAACCAGCGAACTTATCCTCTAGATTTTTTGTATTTTCTAAGGCACTAACCCGTGCTAGGTTCGTGCTGTTATCCTCTAGAATTAGAATCAGCGTATTCGTTGCTGTATGTATGCACAGTGGGCCACATGCTAGGATACCCCTTTTTGTTCGATTGCGGCGTCCTTATGCCGCGCGCGGTAAGAGCTGCCATGGGGTATCGTATCTGTGACTGTGGCCGAACCGTACTACAAAAACATTTAAAAGGACCGTCCACTAGGAGCTTATTTTGGCACCATTGCGTTGTGTTGGTGTTAAAATGGGCTCCCAGTGGACGGCTTCAATTACTTTTTTATTTAATTTTTATTATTATTCATGCTGTCGGTTCTTTTAATCGGCTTCTTATTTCGTAGTGAACAATTACGTCCACCTTTTTAGGCCCGTGACTTTGACTTTGACTTTGAAAGTGACATCAGAAGGTCCTCGCGGCGCGTCCCAGCACCACGAGGATGACGTCATCGCCGGGCGCGACGCGCGCGTGCGCCGGCCAGCTCGGACCTCTCGCTCGCTCCCGCGGCCCGTCCGCGCCGCCCTCTCGCTCGCGCCACGCCGAGACTGCCTTCGGGGGCGTCGAGGCTTAAACAAGACAATGCACAATGTAATAACAGACTCTTAGCCTTAACATCTATGAAATGTGGGGTATTTTATGCGGACGGGACGGCGTGCGGTGACGGCGCGCGAGCGAGCAGGACAGTACTCACCCGCGGGGCGGCGGCGCGCGCGCTAGCTGTGCGAGCGGGACGGCGCGCGGCGGCGGCGCGCGAGCGAGCAGGACGACAGCACGACGTGTAGCGCCGCGAGCGTGGCGTACAGCGCCGTCTGGTGGCGCGATAGCCAGCGCGCGATGGTGGCGTTGCACGGCTGCAAACAGACAAACAAACATGGCGGATTTGATGAGGTAAGATGTTCATAGATGGCGTTTACAGGCGTGGCCATAGAAGAACCGAAAAACGACTGTCAAATTTCGCTTAGCACAGAATAATTTTTACAGCTGTATTCCGGTTCTTCTATGGCCACACCTGTAAGCGCCATCTATGAACTGCTTTGAATTTATTTTGGTCTTTGAAAACGGCTCATAGTGGCGCGCAATAGTGATGATTGGCCTAGCCGTGCTTGGCCAATGTGTACTGAACTGCCCCTCTACCCTTGACGCATTTTTCCAATATGGCGCAAATTACAAAATTTTATATTTTACAAATTAAGACGCATTTTGTGTTTTTATTGAATAAAACAGCCTTACCTTTGAATGAACATTACAAACTATTTAAAATCAAAGCATTGCTATGCGAATCCAAAGAGAAATTAATTTTAAAACTTTTTCGGTTTGATTGCAATAGCGTCAAGGGTAACCCCCCTGACTGACTTGACTGGGGTATTTAACCGTCAGTTGAAAATGGCCCATTTGCCAAATAAGTCGTCAACAATGTACGTTAGTGTGCAGCTCTGAAGCTGCCCCGCGGTGCAGTTTTGTTAGGGTAACTTACGTTAGTGTGCAGCTGCCTCGCGGTGCAGTTGTTAGGGTAACTTACGTTAGTGTGCAGCTGCCCTGCGGTGCAGTTGTTAGGGTAACTTACGTTAGTGTGCAGCTGCCTCGCGGTGCAGTTGTTAGGGTAACTTACGTTAGTGTGCAGCTGCCTCGCGGTGCAGTTGTTAGGGTAACTTACGTTAGTGTGCAGCTGCCTCGCGGTGCAGTTGTTAGGGTAACTTACGTTAGTGTGCAGCTGCCCCGCGGTGCAGTTTTGTTAGGGTAACTTACGTTAGTGTGCAGCTGCCTCGCGGTGCAGTAGTTAGGGTAACTTACGTTAGTGTGCAGCTGCCCCGCGGTGCAGTTTTGTTAGGGTTACTTACGTTAGTGTGCAGCTGCCCCGCGGTGCAGTTTTGTTAGGGTAACTTACGTTAGTGTGCAGCTGCCCCGCGGTGCAGTTTTGTTAGGGTTACTTACGTTAGTGTGCAGCTGCCCCGCGGTGCAGTTGTTAGGGTAACTTACGTTAGTGTGCAGCTGCCCCGCGGTGCAGTTGTTAGGGTAACTTACGTTAGTGTGCAGCTGCCCCGCGGTGCAGTTGTTAGGGTAACTTACGTTAGTGTGCAGCTGCCCCGCGGTGCAGTTGTTAGGGTAACTTACGTTAGTGTGCAGCTGCCCCGCGGTGCAGTTGTTAGGGTAACTTACGTTAGTGTGCAGCTGCCCCGCGGTGCAGTTGTTAGGGTAACTTACGTTAGTGTGCAGCTGCCCCGCGGTGCAGTTGTTAGGGTAAGCGGCCGCGCCGCAGCATGACCACGGGAGCTCGACCGCGGACAGCGCCGACGACCTGAAATTGACAAATACAAGGAAGCTGTTACCAAAGCTCCTAACTCTTTTTACAGGGTAATAATAGCACACAGTGAAAAGGATACCTAACACAAGCCTAATAACCAACCACTATAATTTCTACCAACGCTCAGCGACAGGCTAGGTACCGCATGGTAGCTATTATCGCGTGCGGCATGGAACCAACGGGGTATCCCACTATGTAGCTGCAAGCCTACTCCATCTAAAAACAATGTCCCAGGCACTACAGCGCCGAGTGGTCTCTTCACCCATCTAGTGTGAGTGAAGGTGCCACTGGACGCTGCATAAATCATCACATTACGTATCATCGCAAAGGCCTTAGTAGTAGTAGCTGACCGTACTATCTTTAGTTGTAGGCAGAGTGTTGGTTGTGTTTCGCCAACGGCTAAGTCCGGACGATATTGACATTCATGTGGGCTAGGCCGACTAAGCTGAAAGCTGACGTAGGTGCTAAGCCTACTGTATAAAAAACATGGGCCAGACACTCAGCACCCGAGTGCTGACTTCGCCTCTCTAGTGTCAGCACTAAACACTGTAATCTTGTAGCGACCCCTAACGGTCGTACGGGAAACTGCTTCATACAGTTATGCAACTCCTTTGCATCGCGCCCGCAAAATATTTCTCACATACCTACTTAGACAACTTCCAAGTTTCCAACCATCGTCGATTGGACTCGGCTGGGCCTCAACCATAACCCCCTGCTTGGCGGAAAATTTCCTTTTATAATGAGCTCTTCGGAACTGTGAAGAAAAACATCGTGAGGAAACCTGAGTGTATGAGGCATTGGCCCGGTATCTGAATTGAGAATTTTGCGAAGCAAATAGGTACTTAACTACCGTTCTGTCACGCTCTTTCGTGAGAAATCTGCAGAGACAGGACGATACTTACCCATTTGCTTAGCGAATTTCTCAATTCAGAAACCGGGCCATTATCAATCCGCATTGAGCACGCGTGGTGATTAAGCTCGCACTCTCTCTCTAAGAGAAGGCCTTTGCCCAGCTAGTGGGACAGGCTACATCTTACTTAATGAGCTCTTCCTATACCTAATCTCATCTCAGTTAGTCGGTTGGTACTCACGAGTTATGCTCGCAGCAGCGAAAGGCGAGGCGCAGCGCGTGCGTCCACTGTCCGTCCGCCACCTGCAGACCTTTCTGGAACAACAACGAGGACACAATCATGAGCATGCTTCAAAGGTCTTTCGGGCAAGCTTGGCAAAAAGAAACGGGTGTGAGACAAAGCGAAGTAGGTACCTACTATTGTGAATTTTAATATGGTTTATGTTTGATAATTCGGAACGCAAAGTTTTTTGTTCGAAAGTCCGTTATTGGCTTAATCTTATCTTTAGACAATATTGAGAAACTAATTTCAATATTTTCTATTTTGGTTCAGTAGTTTGGATTTTACAACGTTTCAAAGATACGGTTTTATGACGTCACGCGACGGTCTGCATACTGTTGGCGGTCATAGGAACAAAACATTTTAGCGCATAAAAACAAAACTACTGGACCAAAATAAAAAAATATTTAAATTCGTTTCTCAATATTGTCTAAAGATAAGATTAAGCCAATAACGGACTTTCGAACAAAAAACTTTGGGTTCCGAATTGACTTGATCAAGAGATTTAAAGGCAAGCCGGGCTTTTGGGCTTCTATGAAGATAGATTTGACAATGGATAGTGTATTCTGTTTAAGGGGTCTCTTAAGGTTAGGTAGTCTTGGAGGAAACGTGGCCATCATTGTGCCATATGTTAAAACCAGAAACATAATAAAAAAATCGTATGTTTGGTGAAGGGTCGACTCGGACTAACCTCTAGGAAGTACGACGAGAAGTAGTAGAGCAGTGCGCACTCCAGCAGCAGCAACAGAACCACCAGCAACGAGTACTGGAACATTACAGGACAGATATTACAGGACAGAAACATTACAGGACAGACACAAAACATGACGGAAACATCACAGTAACATTACAGGATGTTCACGTTAAATGACAGAAACAATACACGACGGACACATTATAATATAGGATCAAAGCAATACGGGATATTCATATTCAAAGTTGGCCACACGCTAGGATACCCCCTTTTGTTCGATTGGCGCCCTTATGCCGCGCGCGGTAAGAGCTGCCATGGGGTATCTGTGACAGTGGCCGACCGTACGTACACACGACGGCACGTCGACCTTTACACGCTAGCATTCTACTCGGTTGCGTTACGGGCAACTTTACAACAAAATTGTACAGTCTGACGTGATGTCGTGTGTACAATGCCTACACAGAATGATTTATACAGTTGTACTCCACTAAGACTGTGAACTCACGTCACCCATCTACCAGTGTAAGAGATCCGGGGCTAAGGGGGCCCCTGGATCGCGGGGCCCCGGTCCAGTGCCCACAGTGCCTAACTGGTAAAGACACGTTACTGCCGCCAAGATGACGATCTGACTCACCAGCAGCAGCAGGGAGGCACTCCTCGCTGCCGCCGCGTACACAGCCGTGAAGCAGATGAGGGTCATCAGCGTGGAGACCAGCGCCAGCCCCGCGCCCAGCTGCGGCGTCAGGACCTCGCGGGGAAATAATGCCTGGGGGCAAAGTGAAAGTGAAAACGAAAGTCAAAAGAGAGTCAGCGCTGTGGAGACCAGCGCCCAGTTGTGGCGTCTCGCGGGGAAACAGCGCCTGGGAACAAAGTGAAAGTCAAAGTCAAAGTGAAAACACGCAACCAGAGTTCAGCTGTGGTGTCAGCGCCTTGCGAATAAATAGCGCCTGAGGGAGATAAAGTGAAAGTAAAGTCAAACACAGCAGCGCCAGCCCCTTGCGGGGCATCATAAAAAAAGTCAAAGTGAAAGTAAAATACAGCAGGGGGTTACCCTTGACTCTATTGCGATCAAATTGAAAAAGTATTAAAATTAATTTATCTTTGAATTCGCATAGCTTTGATTTTAATTGTAATGTTTATTCAAATGTAAGGCTTGTAATTGTAAAAAAATTTGTAAAATATTAAATTTTGTAAATTGCGCCATATTGCGGTTATTGGAAAAATGCGTCAAGGGTAGAAGGGCAGGGATCCGTAGATAGATTGAATTTGCCGAGGTAAAAATGTTTTCAAAGATAGGAAAGGGCTGGCTGGCTGTTATGATCGACGCTCAAGTTAGGTTGTGTGATAGTTATAGGTTGGTACCTACCTACTAACCTAGAACGTTTGGTCTCCATTATTAGGATCAGGGGGGCTACCCTTGACGCAATTGCGATCAAAATGAAAAAGTTTAAAAATTAATTTCTCTTTGAATTCGCATAGTAATGCTTTGATTTTAAATCCTTTGTAATGTTTATTTAAAGGTAAGGCTGTTCTATTCAATAAAAACACAAAATGCGTCTTAATTTGTAAAATATTAAATTTTGTAAATTGCGCCATATTGCGGCTGTATTGGAAAAGTGCGTCAAGGGTAGAGGGGCAGATCTATTTGTACGCCATTTCCGTCCTATCGGGGTAATTGGGGTTGCCTGACACAATAGTCCCGGTCGGTATCAATATCGGATCGTCATCGTTTGTGACAACAAAATTAACCTGGAAGTCTGAATGAACGGTCGTTTACCCGCGCAGCGCGTAAAGCCACTCCTACACTATGAGGAGAGTCAGTGCGCGGCACGTGTACGCAAGACAGCACAACGACAGTAAAAGGGAGTTGTATCCACCGATCCCGGGATCAGTAAAGTAGTAAACAAAATATTTTTTTTTTTACTACGGTACAAATTTTGAGGAGGGGCGCCAATCTCAAGATTTTGCCCCCCCTTCGAATAAAACCTAAATCCGGGGCTGACGTGCTGTCGTGTGTGTTATGTACAGTCGGCCACAGTCTCAGATACCCCTTTTTGTTCGATTGGCGCCCTTATGCCGCGCGCGGTAACAGCTGCCATGGGGTATATGAGACTGTGGCCGACCGTAGGTACACACGACAGCACGTCAGAGTGTACATTTTTGCTGTAAAGTCGCCCGTAACGCAACCGAGTACAGTGCTAGCGTGTAAAGGTCTACGTGCTGTCATGTGTACAAATATTTACTAGCTAAAAGTCGCACTGACTGACCCATTATGCCGCAGCGACATGCGTCAAAGTGAAGTGTGAAGGGGGCCTAAGGCAATTTAGCGATCGACATAATTGCCCTCCGAGTTACTCCGTCATGTCAGCGCTTAATATTTTAACAACTGCGGGTTTGCCACCCCTGCCCTGGGTACCTGGGGCCTGAGTCTGTAACGCAATGGTGTCTCGATAGTAAGTAAGTAAGTAACTCTTTATTGCACAAACGAAAACATTTTACAAATAAACACTTAAAAATAACAGTACAAATGGCGGTCTTATCGCTAAAAGCGATTTCTTCCAGACAACCTTTGGATGGACAGCTCGCGTAGCATGAGGCGGTGTTAGAGACTATCTATGGGTTAAAACTATATGTATCTCACTCTTTTGTTTGAAGTAGAGCGGGATGGACAGAGTCCTAACACCCTAACACCTCTCTAACACCGCCTCATGCTACGCGAGCAGGACTGGCTCCCAGTTGTAGGCTACAATTACGATTTATTAATGCTCTGTCCTTTTAATGTTTCTCTAGTGCAGCAAAGAATAATCTCTGATTCTAATTCTAGAGTATTAGTTCTCTGGTTGTAGGAGAAAAACGAGGAAAACTCGGTTTTGTCCTTCTACTGGGAACCTATCGATCGACACGCCATATTGCGTTACAGACTAAGCCCCTGCCCTGGTACCTGCATGCATGATACAGGCGTGTCGATGGTAGATAGCCATCATGCTCGGTTCACAGAAATGCTAGAATAGAATTGAATATTAGATAGGTACGGTCGGCCACAATCTCAGATACCCCATTGCAGCTCTTATCGCGCGCGGTATAAGGGCGCCAATCGAACAAAAAGGGGTATCTGAGACTGTGGCCGATGTACTACGGTACCTACCTAACGTATATATCAAGTACTTACTCCATAAAAGTACCTACCTACAAGATAAACATAACCAAGATATGATTTGACGGGTTTGACTACCATACGATGCATCGTATAATATTTAAATTAATAAAATATAAAAAACCGACTTCACCGATTGCACCGATTCCGAGTGATCTGCTGCTGTCCGTTGAGGAGTTCCACTCTCCATCTCCGAAGTTCTTCATCAGATCTTCACCATTCATGGGATCACATGGGAAGTATACCCTTTCAATCCAAAAAATATTCATCAAAATCGGTTCACGTAGAAAATAGTTCTGAGGTAACAAACATAAAAAAATACAGGTCGAATTCGGTACCCCCTCATTTTTTTAAGCCGGGTAAAAATGTCAAAATAAAACAAAACTAGGGCAACAGAAACGTTCGATCGGCGCAACAAAGTACAGGACACCGCTCAGTGCCATCGTGTACCAGGGGTTCGATTACCTAAGTCCAACATCTATCCCGATATACCGACCACTTTCCCCACTTCACCAAACAAAAACAATGTGCTGTGATGACAGGGATGATGATGGTGATGTGGTCGGGACTTTAAAATGGAAATGATTTTAATCACAATCGCTAACAGAATGAATGGGTCAAATCGCCATACAAATTATTGAGGGATAATGAATCTCAATATCTAACTTCAGAAACAAAAGACGATCACGATTAAAATAACTTTAAAAGACAGCACGTCGTGTCAAATGCATGTTGGTAGTCCGGATGAATTTGACAAAATCCTTTCCTTTCTAAATTAAATGTTCAATCGAAAGGTAGGTATGCGTGATTGATGTTGAAGTTAGGCAATAAGACCCCAGATACCTATCACCTATGTCGGCTCGATGTGACCCACCCACCCAGTAAAAGTAGGTAGTGTGGTTGTAGTATTGTAAGTAACCCGTATAGGTACTTGGGTTAATTAATTACGATTGCACCACAAAAAGCACACTTCAACAATGGGGTTTTCCGTGTTTGAAATACTTACAAAACCTTTAGTAGGTACAGTCAGCCACACGCTAGGGTACCCCTTTTCCTTAAGAACTACCATCATGGGGTATCCTAGACTGTGGCCGACCTACACACACGACAGCACGTCGGAGTGTACACTTTTGTTGCAAAGTCGCCCGTAACGTAATCAGTCGCCCGTAACGTAATCGAATAGAGTCACAGTACTCACAGTTAATGGAAGTTAGTACCTAGAGTGCTAGCGGGTAAGGGTCGACGTGCTGGGGGGGGTTTGATTTTAAATACTTTGTAATGTTTATTCAAAGGTAAGGCTGTTTTATTCACGTTTTATTCAATAAAAAAACTAAATGCGACTTAATTAGTAAAATATTAAATTTTGAAAATTGCGCCATATTGCGGCCGCATTGGAAAAATGCGTCAAGGGTAGAGGGGCTGAACTCTACGTCTGATCATCGCCCTGAGCGTTTGGGGCATAGAAAATCGCCAAGTTGCAGTGGGCACGCGATCTCTCTCTGGGAGAAAGCCTTTACGTAGTGGAACATGTAGAGTACATTCTACACTTGTACCTACGGTCACGAGTGCGGGAGGCGCGGTCAAGTCTGTTCTTTCGTGGCACGTAGGTATTCTACAGTCGACAACACGTAGACCCTTACACGCGTGCACCCTATTACCCTATAGTGTAAGCGTCAACGTGCTGTCTTGTGTACACACAACAGCATGTCAGACTGTACACTTTTGTTGTAAAGTCGCCCGTAACGTAACCGAGTAGAGTGCTAGCGTGTAAAGGTCGACGTGCTGTCGTGTGTACCTACAAACTATACATCTTTCAAATCCTCAAAAATAACCGACACGTGTTTACTCTAGAAATGCCATTCCAGCACTGGAATGGCCGTCTACATCATTCCAGTAGCGCTGGAATGATCGCGCTGGAATGGAAAAGTAGACCGCTATTCCAGTGTTTTCACTGGAATGCTCACTCAGGGTGGCGGGTGACGTCTGTGTGCGGCCTGCCTAAAGCGTTCATAAAGTCGGTGGTTCACCTTGAGCGTAGCGCTCCCGAGGGTCTGCAGGGCGGCGCACAGGGTGGCGGGTGACGTCTGTGTGTGGCCGGCCTAAAGCGTTCATAAAGTCGGTGGTTCACCTTGAGCGTAGCGCTCCCGAGGGTCTGCAGGGCGGCGCACAGGGTGGCGGGTGACGTCTGTGTGTGGCCGGCCTAAAGCGTTCATAAAGTCGGTGGTTCACCTTGAGCGTAGCGCTCCCGAGGGTCTGCAGGGTGGCGCACAGGGTGGCGGGTGACGTCTGTGTGTGGCCGGCCTAAAGCGTTCATAAAGTCGCTGGTTCACCTCGAGCGTGGCGCTCCCGAGGGTCTGCAGGGCGGCGCACAGGGTGGCGGGTGACGTCTGTGTGTGGCCGGCCTAAAGCGTTCATAAAGTCGCTGGTTCACCTCGAGCGTGGCGCTCCCGAGGGTCTGCACGGCGGCGCACAGGGTGGCGGGTGACGTCCGTGTGTGGCCGGCCTAAAGCGTTCATAAAGTCGGTGGTTCACCTTGAGCGTGGCGCTCGCTCCCGAGGGTCTGCAGGGCGGCGCACAGGGTGGCGGGTGACGTCTGTGTGTGGCCGGCCTAAAGCGTTCATAAAGTCGTTGGTTCACCTCGAGCGTGGCGCTCCCGAGGGTCTGCAGGGCGGCGCACAGGGTGGCGGGTGACGTCTGTGTGTGGCCGGCCTAAAGCGTTCATAAAGTCGGTGGTTCACCTTGAGCGTGGCGCTCCCGAGGGTCTGCAGGGCGGCGCACAGGGTGGCGGGTGACGTCTGTGTGTGGCCGGCCTAAAGCGTTCATAAAGTCGGTGGTTCACCTTGAGCGTGGCGCTCCCGAGGGTCTGCAGGGCGGCGCACAGGGTGGCGGGTGACGTCTGTGTGTGGCCGGCCTAAAGCGTTCATAAAGTCGGTGGTTCACCTTGAGCGTGGCGCTCCCGAGGGTCTGCAGGGCGGCGCACAGGGTGGCGGGTGACGTCTGTGTGTGGCCGGCCTAAAGCGTTCATAAAGTCGGTGGTTCACCTTGAGCGTGGCGCTCCCGAGGGTCTGCAGGGCGGCGCACAGGGTGGCGGGTGACGTCTGTGTGTGGCCGGCCTAAAGCGTTCATAAAGTCGGTGGTTCACCTTGAGCGTGGCGCTCCCGAGGGTCTGCAGGGCGGCGCACAGGGTGGCGGGTGACGTCTGTGTGTGGCCGGCCTAAAGCGTTCATAAAGTCGGTGGTTCACCTTGAGCGTGGCGCTCGCTCCCGAGGGTCTGCAGGGCGGCGCACAGGGTGGCGGGTGACGTCTGTGTGCGGCCGGCCTAAAGCGTTCATAAAGTCGGTGGTTCACCTTGAGCGTGGCGCTCCCGAGGGTCTGCAGGGCGGCGCACAGGGTGGCGGGTGACGTCTGTGTGTGGCCGGCCTAAAGCGTTCATAAAGTCGGTGGTTCACCTTGAGCGTGGCGCTCCCGAGGGTCTGCAGGGCGGCGCACAGGGTGGCGGGTGACGTCTGTGTGTGGCCGGCCTAAAGCGTTCATAAAGTCGGTGGTTCACCTTGAGCGTGGCGCTCGCTCCCGAGGGTCTGCAGGGCGGCGCACAGGGTGGCGGGTGACGTCTGTGTGTGGCCGGCCTAAAGCGTTCATAAAGTCGGTGGTTCACCTTGAGCGTGGCGCTCCCGAGGGTCTGCAGGGCGGCGCACAGGGTGGCGGGTGACGTCTGTGTGTGGCCGGCCTAAAGCGTTCATAAAGTCGGTGGTTCACCTTGAGCGTGGCGCTCGCTCCCGAGGGTCTGCAGGGCGGCGCACAGGGTGGCGGGTGACGTCTGTGTGTGGCCGGCCTAAAGCGTTCATAAAGTCGGTGGTTCACCTTGAGCGTGGCGCTCGCTCCCGAGGGTCTGCAGGGCGGCGCACAGGGTGGCGGGTGACGTCTGTGTGTGGCCGGCCTAAAGCGTTCATAAAGTCGGTGGTTCACCTTGAGCGTGGCGCTCCCGAGGGTCTGCAGGGCGGCGCACAGGGTGGCGGGTGACGTCTGTGTGTGGCCGGCCTAAAGCGTTCATAAAGTCGGTGGTTCACCTTGAGCGTGGCGCTCGCTCCCGAGGGTCTGCAGGGCGGCGCACAGGGTGGCGGGTGACGTCTGTGTGTGGCCGGCCTAAAGCGTTCATAAAGTCGGTGGTTCACCTTGAGCGTGGCGCTCGCTCCCGAGGGTCTGCAGGGCGGCGCACAGGGTGGCGGGTGACGTCTGTGTGTGGCCGGCCTAAAGCGTTCATAAAGTCGGTGGTTCACCTTGAGCGTGGCGCTCCCGAGGGTCTGCAGGGCGGCGCACAGGGTGGCGGGTGACGCGATCATCCACACTGCGACGCCGAACAGGACCGCCCACATTGTCTGCGGATTCACATTTAACACTTTTTTTATTTTCTAAGCACTAACCCGTGCTAGGGAACTTCCTAAAAAGATTTTTATAAGGTTAAAAAATTCGCTCTGGACAGGATTTGAACCCGCATACCTCTTGCATTCCGTGCAGGTGCCTCTACCAATTGAGCTACCGAGTCAAATAACTGTCGATGCAAATCCAACCTCATTGATACTCGTCTTACGGACGATGGGGCGCCATCTAGTGTGATAGTTTGCACTGTACATTGAACGTTGTTTATTCACGTGCACATTCAACGTACAGTCGGCCACAGTCTCAGATACCCCTTTTTGTTCGATTGGCGCCCTTATGCCGCGCGCGATAAGAGCTGCCATGGAGTATCTGAGATTGTGGCCGACCGTACCAGTGTTCACAGTGCTCAGTGTGTTCAACATACCAGTGCGAGCAGGTTCACAGTGATCAGTACAACAGCCGCCGCTCGGGATGTCCGCGAAGTCGTCAACGCCATTCTGGTGACAATCTGGAAGGAAAAACTAGAGGTTAAAAACTAAAACCCGACTATTATTGTATTCGAAGTTTCGAACGGGTCGAATCGCGATTGGTTTTAGGCAAATTTAATTACGATTCGATCCGTTCGAATACTATAATGAGTAAATATCGCGATACATTGGAAGTGAATAAAACCCGACTAGGTACCAAAAGGCTTAGAACAAGGCTTGCTTATCCTTATAAATTAGCACAATAAATACCTCATAATCGGCTCAACCGATTTTGATAAAAAATATCTAAGAACACTCGCTAGAAAACCCTTCCAAATAAAAAATACCGCACTCAAATCGGTTCATCCGTTGTAGAGCAAGGTGCCACAGGCATACAATCTTATTAACACTTCTCTTTTTATATCTACGTATGGTCTAGCTACGTTATGATTTCCGTAACACCCTGTATGGATGAGCAATTTTTTCCCCATCGTTCGCATCGAATTCGAGTGCACCCTGTATTAGTACACACGACAGCACGTCGACTCTTACACGCTAGCACTCTACTCGGTTACGTTATCTGACGTGCTGTCGCGTGTGTACTAGTACACAGTAGCTAGCTACACACTAGTACGAGTAGTACGACTAGTACGTACACAGTGTGTAGGTAGGTACTTTAGCAATAATATCCGTCATCCGTTCAAAAGCCGCGATAAGGCCGCGATGGAAAAAGTTTCTCAATTTCCTGTTCCATCGGTGAATATGCGAGTTCGAAACAATCCAAGTCAGAATGCTTATTTTTATCGTCGAAATAGAACATGTTACATGCATCCATCTACAGATGTACTTTCGGGTTTAGCCACCTTTTCACTAATTCCATACAATTAATCGGTAGCCGACGTTCAAAACATCCTAATTCCTAATTCCTAACTCTTATTACAGTGTTTAACCTGGTCAACAGAATAAACTTTATAGGGAGGCTCAGAAGCGACTTTACAAGGCCCCCAGCACATTTCACTGACGCGCGGGGTCTATTAGCTCACAGATAGGATACTCCCTCCCTTCTACCGTGTCCAAAATAATAGGTTTTCTTTTCCCTCATCATGATATTCCAAAAAGGTATAAGTATCAAGGTTTAGGTAGATATCGCGAAATTATCGTAGTACACACGACAGAAAATACAAAAAAAAATACAAATACATATTACCAAAACAATTTTTACATGAAATGTAAACAGTAAAGTAAAGTAAAGTAAAAAGTATTTATTTGCCAGAACATGGTAAGGTACAAGGTGTTCAATAACAAAAGTTTCTTCATGTTCTACCTGTAGGTGTGCAAACATTATTTACATTATTTATAAGTTAAAGTGTCAGAAATTGTAAAGAATAATAATAATAATCAGATGTCAAATTAAATGTTAAATGGAATAAACATTGCATAAAATTATTAATTGAATATTAAAATTTCTCATTAGTAAATTCACTCACTTTGTAATACATTTTATCTAATAAAAGGTCAATCATTTTTTTCTTAAACATAGAGCGACTTAATAGCTTAAGGCTTGCAGGTATGTGATTGAAAAGTGGGCCCCGCACTTAGTAAACTTTTATTGCGGGCTCCCAAGATGTAGGGTTATACGAGCAAAGCAGCACGTCAGAGTGTACACTTTTGTTGTAAAGTCGCCCGTAACGTAACCGAGTAGAGTGCTAGCGTGTGCCTATTTCGTTACGCGAACGAAACCCATGCACCCCACACCCACGTGAGTGTGTAGCAGGCTTAAAGATCGTGCGTGACTAGAGATGGGCGGCGCGGAAAGTTTCCGCCGGAAACTTTCCGGAAAGTTTCCAAAATGGGAAGATATCCGGGAAGATTCCCAAAATGGGTATTTATGTGGGTAGAAACGTTTTCCATTGCAGTTATTGATCAAAATGAATCCTTTTACAGTTGTGTGCACTTATAAACAATAGACTGCCAACATTTTTTACAATTCTTGTGTAAAACAGGCGTACTTTCGATTTTATGTGATAATTTCTTTAACTTCGCCGAAAATCGGAAATAAAATACGAATTCTTCACGAATTCTTCATGAATTCTTCAATAATTCATAATCACAAGACTTATCACATCAAAATTATTTGAATTGCTACTAACTAGATCATAAATTATACAAGGTGGCAACATGGAACTCTTTTTTTTTGGGCTGATTCTCAAAGTGCCGTCCAAACAAAAACATTTTTACATTCCGTTGGAGTACATAACCGTTGCTGGCCAGTAATCTATCGTATTTATTGCATAAACTGGTAAAATTGCGTCTTTAACTTAACTTCTCAAAACAAAATACTGAGTAGGTAGTTATAGGAGCTTTAAAAAATCCGGACAAGTGCAAGTTTAACTTGGAGAGGGTTCCGTACATTCGAAGTTCATTTACGCACAAATGTTGAGAAACCATACCAAACCATAGATGTAGAACGCCAGAGTTGAGGAACTAATGCTACAAAATAATATTAATATTTTCCTTTGTTATTTTCGACACCATGGACTTTTTATAGGTTTTCCTATAAAACCTATCCCTACCTACCTTTCGGTTTTCGGTTATAGTGTTTTTTGTGTGTGATGTTTTGGTTTTGGCAATAAATTATGTTTTATCTTTTTCTTCTCTATAATCTGGTTAGGTTAGATATTATTGATTCTACATAGCCAAACCTCAACAATTGATCGTTTCTACAGCATAAGCAAAGTTAACAAAACGGGGGAGGATGCTGGACATACATTGGTCAGAACACCGTACCAACTTGTCGATATTGGATGAGCATTGGATGAGCGATGAGCAAGAGCGACCATCTGCACATGTAGGGTCCTCAAATACTTTGGTCACATTGCCAGGAAAGACAGTGACAACCTGGAAAAACAGATTTTACTAGGAAGATCGACGGGAAGGGGAAGATGCCCGACCCGTTGGACCGACCAAATCCGCTCCACACTCAACACCTCAATATACGATCCATACACATAGCGGCAGATAGGAACAATTGGCGACGAATCGTACGACACGAATTGCTCCGTTTGAATGACCACGACCCTCAGTGATGAGGATACCGACGCAAGGAGGAGGATCTGTCTGACTATGATTGAGCAGGATGAAATGAATAACCATATGGATCAGTGCCTTTCGTGATTTGTTAGTAGAAATAGAAATTTTAATGTAATATTAATATTTAAGACGTTGCGTTTTACTTTGATTATGTTGAGGATGTATTAATTTTTCTGATTATTTAATACAATTCATGTCTAAGATTTAATTAATATTTAGCCTGTAGCCAAACAGGAAGAAACCTTTTACAGTTGTGTGCACTTATAAACAATAGACTGCTAATATTTTTTACAATTGTAAATTTTGTAAAACATCTTAAATGAGATGGATATTGTTTGTATGGACTAAATTGTCGCTGTTATATAAGCTATTAGGCCAAAAAAAGAGATCTATGGTGCCACCTTGTATAATTATTTATAACTAGCTGTGCCCGCGACTTCGTATGCGTTTTTACACATGTGACATTTAATTTAAATTCGACTGTGGAGGAAAACTCAAAAGGAAGGTTTTTTTTAACCCCCGACCAACAAAGAGGGGTGTCATAAGTTTGATAGCTTTGTGGGTGTGTCTGTTTATGTGTTTATGAGGGTGTGCCTGCCTGTGTGTCTGTCTGTGTGTGTGTGTGTGTGCCCTAATCTAAACAATAAATTTATGATAAAATATGTTTTGTTTAGATTAGGTATCGCCCGTGTAAGATACCAGGAAGCTTAGCATAAGAATTGCCTGGGAAGTATGGGGGTTTATTATGTATCTCCCTCGACGTAGAGTGGGATAGATAAAGATATAAGCCCATAGATAAGGTCTTACCCATTCTCATGCTAAGCCAGCAAGCAAAGGTTGGGTTAGAGCGTATCTACCGCAAATAACTCTGTCTATCCCGCTCTACGGCAAACAAAATATATTTTTTTAATATCAAGTTGGGCTCAGTAGAGTAAATATTTAAAAAAAGGCACAAAAAAAATTTCAACCTCGCGTGGGTTCAAATCCAGAACATTTCGACCGCGACGCAAAAGTACTACATTTCTAACATCGATAAACTTTGTCCGACCTCCACCGAAAACCACTCACAATTCCCTCCAGCAAGCATCATAAGGCTGGGTTAGAGCGTATCTATGGCTCTGTCCATCCCGCTCTACGTCAAACAAAAGAGTGAGATACCTATTATTTTAAACCCATAGATACGCTCTAACCCGGCCTTATGCTACGCTTGTAGAACTAACATTTTCCGCCAAAATAAAATAAAAACAAATGCCGATTTTTCATTTACAATATGCGCCCCAAATGCCAAAAGTCGTAGCGTGCTATTATACAGAGTGTTAAAAGACCGTCAACAAAGCGGGAGACCATGTATACGTATAGTCCTCATCATAACGAACATTTTTGCCCAAGGAACTATGCCTGGGAAATCAACGGTTACGGAGATAATAAAGTCGGACCTTTAATTTATTTTTTTCAGAAATTTGTTCAGTATCTCGTTCTTAACATACCTTCTCAAGAAGCCATATCAAAATTATGGATATTTCTTACAAAAAATCAAGTTAAAATTGCAACCCGCAATGTAGGTTTTCGAGAGAATGTGGTTCAAAGTCGGTTTTTTTTTTTGCAGAAATATGTTCAGTATCACGTTTTTTACATACCTTCTCAAGAAGCCATATCCAAATAATGAATATTTCTTACAAAAAACGAAGTTAAAATTGCAACCCGCAATGTATTCTAAACATCGGATAGCCTAAGTTACTCCCAGAAACGTGAGTTACGACCATGTTAAGTTTGGTTGAAAACTATTCAGCGGTTTTCACGTTTATCGTGTTCATACAGACAGACAGACAGACAGACAGACAGACAGACAGACAGACAGACAGACATAAACCGTTTTTTTTGCATTTTTGGATTTAGTATAGTTTACTTAGTAACCCCTGCTAGTTTTTTTCTAAAAATATTCAATGTACAGAATTGACTTCGCTAGAGTTTTATTATAAGTATAGATAGATTCATGTTCTAGTTAGTAGCGAGCCAAATAATTTTAACATTGTAAGTAAATTTTTCAATGTTTTGGCGATTTTAAAGAAATCGTCACAAAGAAATCAAAAGTCCGCCTGTTTTAAAAAATAATTGTAAAAAATATTGGCAGTCTATTGTTTATAAGTGCACACAACACACAAGGATTCATTTTGTTCAATGAAAACATTGAAAAATGTTTGTACCTTTCCGTGTTTCTTCCCAAAATTGGTTGATTGAGGGGTCGATTACAGTTGTGTGCACTTTTAATTAATAGACTACCAATATTTTTTAACAATTCTTTTGTAAAAGAGGTGAAATAAGTAAATTAACCCACTTGTTACTACGGACCTTTATAACGCCCGAAAAAATAGCATGATTCTACCTTCACATTTTTGATATTTTTTCGTGTAGTAGAATCTGACATTCTACGTTCGTTGCTGCTTGAAGTATTGTTTTATTGTAAAACTTAACTGTTATTGCATTAGGAAACATAGGTATAAGAATAATTATGATTTAGTATGTGTGGTGCTCGAGTTACTAAATATGTCCTCAAAAAGGTAAGTGTTTACGAAAAGTTTTTGTTATTCACATACTTACATTGCCACTTTTGTACACTTTATTATGTACTTCAAATAGGCACAGTAGAAAAACATAGATTTTTATGTATTTTAGTGTAATTTTTCGATATCAAAGTCAATGGGTGCTAAAACGCCCCGTAGTAATACAAACATCTAATTTTACTAACATATGGATTTTAAATACCGCCCGCCTAGACCTCTGAATTTGAACCAACTATTGCAAGAGCTTGAAAATTATGCCGTGGATGATGATTATGTAATCATACCGAGTACGATTACGATTCTACCCCCGGAAAATGCAAATGCTGACGTAATCACGTAACTGATGAGGATTCTGGCGTTGAAGTGCGCGTCACTTTGCAAAATCTCCCAGGTTCTCAATTACGTGCGTTAGCCGAGGTTACTTTTCCTCACATAAACAGTGATGAAAGTGAAGAAGATACACCATTGTCAACATTAGCCAAGAGAAGGCGTGTAGATATCCAGCCTACCGCCATGCCAGGTACAGCTATTCATGGGCATAGTTCCGCTACCGAACCTGACAATGAACGGCAAGCATGTGCGCGAGCCTCCTACTGATCGTACTTCTCCCTATCCTATGACGATGCCAAGCATTTGAAGAGATCAAACTTATTCCTGGAGAAACCGCCGCAATCCACAAAGTTTTCCTGAATGGCAAAGTATGCTAGGGCCCATAAATATACAATCCTATCACTGCATGTTTGGCGAAGATATTATAGAACTCCTGGTGTGGTACCTACACTAACTTACACCTATACAAAAAAGCTCAAAAACCTGGTGCATGGTCTGCCTACTCCAAGAAATTATCGCGACTGTTACGACAGAAAGGATCATATAGTGAAATATAAAGAAACCCAGCTAAGATATCTTCAAAAAAACCGACTTTATATGTATAAAATGTTTGATTCATCTTCATCCTGAAGCATGTTTTCAAAATTACCATGTAAAAGTAATTTTACAATAAATAATTGTAATTTTCTTTAAAAAAATTACATTTCCTCATTTATTGTCATAAGAAATGTTAGTTTGATTTTGTATGCAAATATACCTCCGCTGGTTACGACGGGCCGTTGTAACACCCCGCATTTTCCAGCTTTTCCAGATGACCCATATTTTTTTACTTATTTTTTATATGCTTTATAATGCTTTCTTATAAACATACAGAAAAATCATTTGAATCCCATGTGTTTGATAGTTTCAGTAACAAGTGGGTTAACATCTTAAATGAGATGGATATTGTTTGTATGGACTAAATTATCGCTGTTATTTAAGCTATTAGCAAAAAAAAAAGAGATCTATGGTGCCACCTTGTATAATTATTTATAATTAATGTTCTAGTTAGTAGTGAGTCAAATAATTTTCACATTGTAAGTAAATTTTCCAATGTTTTGGCGATTTTAAAGAAATCGTCACAAAGAAATCAAAAGTCCGCCTGTTTTAAAAAATAATTGTAAAAAATATTGGCAGTCTATTGTTTATAAGTGCACACAACACACAAGGATTCATTTTGTTCAATGAAAACATTGAAAAATGTTTCTACCTTTCCGTGTTTCTTCCCAAAATTGGTTGATTGAGGGGTCGATTACAGTTGTGTGCACTTTTAATTAATAGACTACCAATATTTTTTAACAATTCTTTAGTAAAAGAGGTGAAATAAGTAAATTAACATCTTAAATGAGATGGATATTGTTTATATGGACTAAATTATCGCTGTTATTTAAGCTATTAGCAAAAAAAAAAGAGATCTATGGTGCCACCTTGTATAATTATTTATAATTAATGTTCTAGTTAGTAGTGAGTCAAATAATTTTCACATTGTAAGTAAATTTTCCAATGTTTTGGCGATTTTAAAGAAATCGTCACAAAGAAATCAAAAGTCCGCCTGTTTTACAAAAGAATTGTAAAAAATATTGGCAGTCTATTGCACAAAATTGTAAGAGGATTCATTTTGTTCAATAAAAACATTGAAAAACGTTTCTGCATTTCCGTGTTTCTTTCCAAAATTGCTTGATTGATGGGTTGATTACAGTTATGTGAACTTATAAACAATAGAAAGCCAATAATTTTCACAATTATTTTGTAAAACAGGCGAAATTTCGATTTCTTTGTGATGATTTCTTTAACTTCGCCGAAAATTGGAAATAACATACAAATTATTTATGAATTCTTCAAAAATTCATAATCACAAGACTTATTACCTCCTACTTGCTACTTACTAGAACTTAATTATTAATAATTATACAAGGTGGCACCATGGATCTCTTCTTTTTGGGCTGCTTTTCAAAGTGCTACCGAACAAAAACTTTTTTACATTCCGTTAGAGTGTAATTATAATCGTTAGAACACTATTTCATTATATTGAACGAGCGAGCGAAGCGAGCGAAGTTCTCCGAGTTCTACTGGAACAATCCGGCGTTTGTATGTATGTTTGTATTGTATGAGTGTTCGTTCGACGATAACTTGAGTAAATTTGGTCGGATCGTTATGAAATTTGGTAGGCGAGTAAACAAAATTAAAATAATTTTTAAGTTCAAACATGAGCCAAATCGCTTGAGGGGTTGCCGAGATATGGCGTTGTATAGTTTATATGCAAAGCGCGCGCGCGCCTGTGCTAATGGCGTAAGGCAAGTTACACATCTGTAACTGGGGTAGCGAGTTCATAGTTCGGAGCGAACCACTAGTTTAACACATTACATTACGTATTACATTGTGTAGAACAACTATGAGAACTATCTACCTACATGATTATGATTTATGATTCAGCTTCTGGTAAAATCAAGATATTACAAAATGTAAGGTCAGCCAACTCAAGTGAACTGGTGTGAGGTGTGAATGTGAACATGAATTAGAACAAAGTAAAATATTAATATTATTTTTGTAGCATTAGTTCCTCAACTCTGGCGTTCTACAGTCCTTGGTTTGGTATGGTTTCTCAACATTTGTGCGTAAATGAACTTCGAATGTACGAAACCCTCTCCATGTTTAACTTGCACTTCTCCGGATTTTTTAAAGCTCCTATACCTACCTACTCAGTATTTTGTATTGAGAAGTTAAGTTAAAGACGCGATTTTACCAGTTTATGCAAAAATTTCCGATAGATTACTGGCCAGCAACGGTTATGTGTTCCAACGGAATGTAAAAATGTTTTTGTTTGGACGGCACTTTGAGAATCAGCCCAAAAAAAAGAGTTCCATGTTGCCACCTTGTATAATTTATGTTCTAGTTAGTAGCAATTCAAATAATTTTGATGTGATAAGTCTTGTGATCATGAATTATTGAAGAATTCATGAAGAATTCGTGAAGAATTCGTATTTTATTTCCGATTTTCGGCGAAGTTAAAGAAATCATCACATAAAATCGAAAGTACGCCTGTTTTACACAAGAATTGTGAAAATTATTGTCAGTCTATTGTTTATAAGTGCACACAACTGTAAAAGGATTCATTTTGTTCAATAACTGCAGTGAAAAACGTTTCTACCCACATAAATACCCATTTTGGGAATCTTCCCGGAAACTTTCCGCGTTTCTTCCCAAAATGGGTTGATTCCCGGGAAGAATCCCATCTCTATGCGTGACATGTTTGTGGGTTAACCGCCAGGGGGGCCAATTTCCCGCGGGAACCGGAAGCGGTGGTGCATTAACTATTCACAAGTCTACGGTTGGTAGGTAGCACTGCAGCAGCGGGCAATCGTAGTCCGTTGACCTAAAGGCTCCTTCACACAGGCGCATTTTTGCGATTTTACGTCATCAGGCCCAAAGCTGAGATTGGATGGAGATGTGTTTTGTCTCCGGACCTTCAACTTACTTGATGTTCATCAAATAATGCTTACTCAATGGTACCTAGCTTAGAACCGGCCAAGTGTGAATTGGTCTCACGAACTGAGGGTTCCGTACCACCACTTTTGTTTGAAAATATATTTTACAATTATTATTATTGTTCGTGTTTCGCTTTGCTTCTAAGTTTAGAAGCGTAATAATTTAATATGTAGCTTATTAATGTGTTATTCTGATATCGAGGATAGGTACCTATACTTATATCCATTCCAAACATCCAAATCGATCCAGCCGTGTATCTCAGAGGACTGGCCCAGCCCAGTAGCTAAGTGCATCATACGGAACCCTCAGTGCGTGAGTTCGGCTCGCACTCGACCGGTGTTAGAATGACATAAGGTGCGAGCGTCCTTGTATTACGTTCAAGGCTGTATCAGAAGTGGGATCATCAATCATTGACGCGTGACATATCTGTGTCGACCGCTCCGGCGGCATGCACGGAATTATTGACGGACGTTGATGGAATTACCTATTTATGGAATTCACGCACATTTTCACCAAGCAAGTAAGAACTAGGTAGTTCGCAACTTCGTCTGCACAGACTTCAATAAAAACTAGGCTGTTTTTACCCGACTGCCCCAGAAGGAGGATTAGATATGTTTTTCGTGCATAAGGGTGTATGTATTTAAATGCAATTTCGAATGAGTAATGGTAAAACACAACAAAATTTTCAGCTCTTGTCACCTCACTTTGCTTTCGGGGGAATTTATTAAGATGCAGATATTTAAATGAAAGTCATTAATTACGAAAACTATGAAATAAAATAAATTATTAAATAATCCTCCTATGAGCAGTCGGGTAAAAAAAAATCCATTTAACAAAGTCTGTGCGGACGTAATCGCGGGACAATCCTAGTATCTAAGTAGGTACTAGGTACGGTCGGCCACAATCTCAGATACCCCATGGTAGCTCTTACCGCGGGTGGCATAAGGGCGCCAATCGAACAAAAAGGGGTAGCTGAAACTGTGGCCGACTGTACCTACCTACTTATCAATACACAGCGGCATAATGTGTTCGTATGGTTATGGTATAACTCTATCAACATACCTAAATAAAAATCCGTCAAGCAATGTCAATCGTCTACCTACACAAATGCTCACTCACAAAGTTTCGCTTTTTATGTTAGTGATATTATTTTAATAAATACTGCACTAGCTCCCTAACATTTTTTTTCCAAAAAGCACATCCAAGAGTCTCCAACTAACTTTTAATAACTTTTTGTTAGTAACCAGACATTAAGGCTGGTATTAATAGTCCTCTGAGATCACCTACTTGAGATCGGTCTCAAGTAGGTGAACTCAGAAAACAAAAATCACCGACTTGAGACATTGGCTTATTAATAAACCTATCTTAGGCGCGAACTTGAGTCCTCGATTTGAGTAAAGAATGAACTATTTGAACGAATGATACCATTTAAGGTTCAAAATGTGGTCAAAAAGCTTAAACCCAATTCAAAAGTACTAGGCGCCCATACATTATAAAGAGACTATTCGAAAAGGCACAACCTGAGTTTGGCCTCCTTTTGGTCTATAAAATTGTCCATGGTCCGGTGTTATTCAGTTGGCAACTTGTCATTTCTATAATAGTCCAGGATTCCACAAACATAAAAGTGATGTTACAAGATATAACACGAACTCTACTCGAAATAGATACTCGATTATAATAACTAGTGGTTCACCCCGAACTGTGAACTCAGGATGACTAACTTTTTGCTAACCCCATATCCACTCTTCGTCCGATTTGGATTTGGATATTAGAATTTTAAAATTCTTTTAATTCCATTAAGCCGCCTTTATATTTTTATGACGACACAATCATTCATACATACAAACATACAAACATACTTCGATCGCTCGTTCAATATGACGACACAATTTTGTAGCGGCACCCTGGTCTAGACAAAAAGGATCAGATCTGACTCGCTTCAGCCATTTTTATTCAGCATTGTTATTCGTTACTTTGGCAACAGAGAGCTTGATCTTGAGTGAGTAACTCAGCATATTAATAAAGCAGCGCTTACTTGAGACCGATCTCAAGTCCTCGACTTGAGTCAAGAATGAACTATTTCAACGCTTGAGTAAAGAATGTACTAGGCTACCATACATTAGAAAGAGGCTAGCCACAACCTCAGTTTGACCTTCAAAGAGGTTCGTAAGGTGAACAACTTTTTTCACGGTTTTCAGAACTGTCGAATAAAAGAAAAAACTTTTTCTACTGTCAAACATCAGTCAAACTACGAAAATAATTATTATAAAAATGTCTCGTAAATTCTTGTGATTTTCAGTATATTGAACGTTTTAGTCGGTTATGGACAGAGATGGGCACGTACCCGGGTATATACCCACCTGTGGGTATTTACCCGATATGTACCCGGTAAATACCCGTATGCACCCATTTGCTGGGTACATTCAATTTGTGATTTCAAGTATAATGAAAATTATTAAAATGAAAAACAAAGTATGCCAATCAGTTCTAAACCATGTTCCCTACGCAAAGTATGTCTTAGTGATTTTTCGTTGAACGCATATTTACAAAGTTATGCATGTTTTAGTGATTTCTTTGTATGAAAACGAATATTCATAAGGACATTTGTCTTATATTTTTATAGAATTAACAACCGGTATGTTTAAAAAATACTTTGTCATACTTTGTATGACTAATAGTTTTTAATATGAATTTAACAATAATTATCATTGATTAGGAACCAAGTGTCAAAAATTTATATTCACATTGAAACGGTAGACAATACACTAATGAAGTCAGGTCATTTCGGTCTAATTAAAATGCGAAGACGGGTTAAGTGTTGCCAATAACAAAAATTTATAATCATAAAGTATAGTTTTATGTTTGTTCTCCCTGAACAAAGAATAACTAAAACTTATTCAATTCGTTTATTTTATTTTGCAAATGGCATTGTGCTCAAAATGCTATACGGTGAAATGTAAGTCGTCCAGCCACCTCATTACGTCTGAGTCGGCCTCATCGAAACCGCCGCCTTGGATGGCGAACAGCGGGTAGTCGTAGTTGATGTGGGTCTGAACCCGCCCGCACACGCAACGCGTGTCCGACCAACACTTACATTTTGTGTATTTAGCACACCTTTCCGTAAGACCCGGAATCTATTTATTTGAGTCCAGTGCTTTCTGGGAAGATGGAAACCTGGCACACGGATATCTGGCTCGGACTCGAGATGCTTGTTAGGCACGTCCACAGATGTCCACTGATCCCGCCATTTCTCCATCAGCGTTCTGTCGTCCTGCAAGAGTTCGTGGGCCTGCATGGCATGGCAAAAGATCTCTCTGATGGTAGGCGAAGATCACTACGGGTTGCTTGAAGATAAGGTACTAGTGACAGGTGAGGCATATTGTTGATCTTGTCATACTCCATTCTGATCATTAATTATCTCCACAGACGTGACGGGAATATGTAGGAAATGACGGGAAGCCAATTGGTGTTTGTGGGTCTGACGGTTCCGGATATGTTCCTAATGGCGCTGTTCAGTTCAACGTCAACCAGGTCAGTATGATGGCCGGCCTACACTGGCTCAGGCCGCACTATGGACAAGGGCTAGTGTTGATATGCGCAGTGTATCCGCTTTGCAGCCCCATGTTATCGCTACCATGCGTAACACTATTGTTCAGAGTTTGGCGTTTGAAACGAGGGCGTGAAGGGCGTCATAAAGACAATACGTGCGTTTCATTTTTAAAAAAATACGAGCTCGTAGGGTAGTCCCTGATTGTCCCTGTTTCCAGACATGTTCCAGAGAGTTTCAAATGCTGAGCTGAGATCCACGAATACCGCCACTGTTTTGAGTTTCTTTTGGAATCCTGCTTCGATGTAAAAAGTTACTACAAGCACTTGGTCAAAGCAACCCTCAATTTTGGTGGGATTTTGACCGAACCGGGGTTGCATCAGAGAATTGCAACCATCTTGCCATGCCATGCAGGCCCATGAACTCTTGCAGGACGACAGATCGCTGATGGAGAAATGGCGGGATCGGTGGACATCTGTGGACCTGCCTAACAAGCATCTCGAGTCTGAGCCAGATATCCGTGTGCCAGGTTTCCATCTTCCCAGTAAGCACTAGACTCAAATAAATAGATTCCGGGTCTTACAGGGAAGGTGTGCGGGGCTAAATACACAAAATTTAACTGTGGGTCGGACCCGAGTTGCGTGTGCGGGCGAGTTCAGACGATGTTCCACATCAACTACGACTACCCGCTGTTCGCCATCCAAGGCGGCGTTGTAGATGAGGCCGACTCGGACATAATGAGGTGGCTGGACGGCTTACATTTCACCGTATAGTATTTTGAGCACAATGCTATTTGCAAAATAAAATAATCTAATTTAATAAGTTTTAGTTATTCTTTGTTCGGGGAGAACAAACATAAAACCATACTTTATGATTATATTTTTTGTTATTTGCAACACTTAACCCGTCTTCGCATTTTAATTAGACCGAAATGACCAGACTTCATCAGTGTATGGTCTAACGTTTCAATGTAAATATAAATTTTTGACACTTGGTTCCTAATCAATAATGATTATTGTTAAATTCATATTAAAAACTATTATATTAGTCATACAAAGTATGACAAAGTACTTTTTAAACATATCGGTTGTTAATTCTATAAAAATATAAGACAATGTCCTTATGAATATTCGTTTTCATACAAAGAAATCACAAAAACATGCATAACTTTGTAAATATGCGTTCAACGAAAAATCACTAAGACGTACTTTGCGTAGGGAACATGGTTTAGAACTGATTGGCATACTTTGTTGTTAATTTTAAGTCACAAATTGTATATACCCAGCAAATGGGTGCATACGGGTATTTACCGGGTATATACCCAATGTACCCGGTAAATACCCAAATGGGTAGATTGGGTATATACCCACCGCCCATCTCTGGTTATGGATAATAAGTGGCGCCAGAGAGGTTATTTTCAATATTTTGGCCGAAAAATATCATGCCGGAAACTTCCAACAGAGAGCTTCAGTTCATTCGAGCTTCCGTTATTCGAGCTTCCGTTTTTCGAGCTTCAGTACCTAGCGGACCCAGTTGGATGACCTCTACAAACGAGTTGCTGACAAGACAGGTATTTATTCACTATAATTGTATAAAATATACATAGTTCACGATACAAGTTACAGATATCGTCTAGTTCACGATACAAGTTACAGATATCGTCAGTTAGGTCTTTAAAATACCCCATCATCAACGTTTTTTGCGCATTTAATATAACTTTAGAGGTTATGTTTACGTAGAGAAAGTAGTAATTTGCCAAGCGAATTTATAATAAATTATAGAGCGACTGCAAACCTAACGTTTGATCGTTGCGCACATCATTCTACTACATTAATGTTTTATTTTGATTACAGGAAAATCAGAAAGTACCTACTGTCCGACGCATAATCGACGAAGTTAGGGCGTTATGATAAGAGGGATAAAAACCAAGGCATTTTAGAACACCAGCTTTGGTCCCGAAACCTGAAATAATGTGTGGAGAATGAACACATAAAATAAGGGGAAGAATACTCGACTCAGCGCAAATTCATGTCAGGTGTAGAAATTTTAGATGATGATTAGGAAACAATATTGTATTAATAAATATGGTACAACTCTCGCAGGCTTGTTTATTTTCCAATTAGAAAAAAAAAAAGATAATTATGTAAAATTAATGAAGGTCTTCCCTATTCAGATTTATCTTCAAGTATCAATTTACTGAATACCTACTACTCGTATGAATGATACCACACCCTCAAGTTTTCCCTACTATATCCGCTTTATATTTTATGCATGCCTAGTAACCTCTATGGTCCAACTGGGCTTTGAAGCCGGCAAATTGTCTTAAAAAAACTAGGTACGAGTAAAGAGGTTTGAATTGTATGTTGTGCTGCCATCTACATGATATGTATCATACTACATGAAACTTTCTGTCACCAATCGCCATATAAGAGATTCCGGATGTTTATGCACGCCTAATACCTTCAGACCATTGACATGACGTCATTCACGTTACAGCACTCAAATTCTATTGTACACACGACAGCACGTCAAAGTGTACACTTTTGTTGTAAAGTCGCCCGTAACGTAACCGAGTAGAGTACTAGCGTGTAAAGGTCGACGTGTTGTCGTGTGTACGTGCGTTTCACGAAATAATTCCCTTGGATTGTACAAAAATAGTCCCTATTACATCGTAATAAGAGTTT
>OX439386.1:13550434-13600506 GCA_949319315.1 Zelleria hepariella | reverse complement strand
ATGTGGAATTGCATAAATTTTCATGATATCAAGGTGGCAAGCGGTAACCTTTTATTCTGAATTAAGTGCATTTTTGCCTACTTTTGGCTTGAATTTTTTCATGTTTGCGGCGGGTCAGGAACGGCAAGATTTGGTTTTTTTGTAGCTCAAATTACGTATTTTATCACAATTTCACAACGGCATGCGGTAAGCTTTTAAGTGAATTAACTGCATTTTTGGTGACTTTTGAGTCTTTTGACATACAATTTTACCGGCTAGGGGGGAATTCTTGAAAATTTTAAGAATACGTTACTATTTGATTTTGTCGTAGAGTACTTGTACTAAGTTACAGAAAAATCGGAGCTAAATTGTGGCCAAAAACTGAAAAAGGCGTTGCTCTCAATACAATTTCGCGGTTTTTTCGGTTTTTTACATGGTTGCGGTCGGCGCGCGAGATCACAAACTTGGTTAATTCATTGGCCAACATCATAAACAAATCAGCCAAAAGTCAGAACTACCGGATGTAAAGCAAGTTACCCATACATTCATTGCCAAAACGCATTTTTCGATTTTAGACTTAATTTTTTTCATGGATGCGGCGGGTTAGAGACTGAAAGATTTAGGTTCTAGTATGTGGAATTGCATAAATTTTCATAATATCAAGGTGGCAAGCGGTAACCTTTTATTCTGAATTAATTGCATTTTTGCCTACTTTTGGCTTGAATTTTTTCATGTTTGCGGCGGGTCAGGAACGGCAAGATTTGGTATTTTGTAGCTCAAATTACGTATTTTATCACAATTTCACAACGGCATGCGGTAACCTTTTAAGTAAATTAACTGCATTTTTGGTGACTTTTGAGTCTTTTGACATACAATTTTACCAGCTAGGTAGGAATTCTTGAAAATTTTAAGAATACGTTACTATTTGATTTTGTCGTAGAGTACTTGTATTAAGTTACAGAAAAATCGGAGCAATAATGTGGCCAAAAACTGAAAAAAAGGCGTTGCTCTCAATACAATTTCGCGGTTTTTTCGGTTTTTTACATGGTTGCGGTCGGCGCTCGAGATCACAAACTTGGATAATTCATTGGGCCAACATCATAAACAAATCAGCCAAAATTCAGAACTACCGGATGTAAAGCAAGGTAACCATACATTCATTGCCAAAACGCATTTTTCGATTTTTGACTTAATTTTTTTCATGGATGCGGCGGGTTAGGGACTGCAAGATTTAGGTTCTAGTATGTGAAATTGCATAAATTTTCATAATATCAAGGTGGCAAGCGGTAACCTTTTATTCTGAATTAAGTGCATTTTTTCGTAACTTTGACCTTAAATATCTCATTGATGCGGCGGGTTAAGAACGGCAAGATTTGGTATTTTGTAGCTCAAATTACGTATTTTATCACAATTTCACAACGGCATGCGGTAACCTTTTAAGTGAATTAACTGCATTTTTGGTGACTTTTGACATACAATTTTACCGGCTAGGGGGGAATTCTTGAAAATTTTAAGAATGTGTTACTATTTGATTTTGTCGAAGAGTACTTGTACTAAGTTACAGAAAAATCGGAGCAAAAATGTGGCCAAAAACTGAAAAAAGGCATTGCTCTCAATACAATTTCGCGGTTTTTTCGGTTTTTGACATGGTTGCGGTCGGCGCTCGAGATCACAAACTTGGATAATTCATTGGGCCAACATCATAAACAAATCAGCCAAAATTCAGAACTACCGGATGTAAAGCAAGGTACCCATACATTCATTGCCAAAACGCATTTTTCGATTTTTGACTTAATTTTTTTCATGGATGCGGCGGGTTAGGGACTGCAAGATTTCGGTTCTAGTATGTGAAATTGCATAAATTTTCACAATATCAAGGTGGCAAGCGGTAACCTTTTACTCTGAATTAAGTGCATTTTTTCGTAACTTTGACCTTAAATATCTCATTGATGCGGCGGGTTAGGAACTTCAAAAATTAGGTGTTTGTACCCAGAATGACGTGTTTTACAACATATCAAAAGGGGAACCGGTAACCTTTTACTCTGAATTAAGTGCATTTTTTCGTAACTTTGACCTTAAATTTCTCATTGATGCGGCGGGTTAGGACCTTCAAAAATTAGATGTTTGTACCCAGAATGACGTGTTTTACAACATATCAAAAGGGGAACCGGTAACCTTTCAAGAAAATTAAACGGTCGCTGGCGACTGTACTACTAGCTACTAAAAATACAATGTAGAGTTCATGAATCATTGGAAAGTTTTTGATATGTATGACACGGTGTGTTTACCACATCAGTCACTGTTCGCCCGGAGTCTGATATTTGTTGTGATTATACCCCGCGAGTGGCAGGCATCAGGCATCAGGCATCGGGGGCAGTGCCTGGCTGCTGCGCGTATGAGAGCGCGCGTAGTTCTCTGTAATCACGCGCAGTTAGCTGCTATGCGTGCAGCGTGCGTGCGCGCCGCCCAATTAAGCGCATGCAAATATGGCGCGCGCGCAATTAAACAATTGATTTAAACATCACGGTAAAGGTCTCGCGGGGCGGCGGGCGGCGGGCGGCGAGGGGCGGGGGCGTGTGAGCGCGCACTGTGACAGAATGCAGTCCGAACATATCCATTCATTCAACATTAAACGACAATTAAATGTAATTTCGATGCTACATGCGTGCGAGATATAAAATTTATATGTAGCATGTTGCAGGACGCTTCTCAGCAGGTTCCGGGATCATCTCCAAACGATGTGTGTTTGTATGTAAATGTATTATGGAGCCGGTGAGCGACTTCACAGCACGGACGAGCGAAGAGCGTGCTTGTGCAATCACCGTCGCAGCGGGAGCGCATTGTGCATCCTCTCGCTCGAGCTGGTGATTAATTGTCATCGATCGGGGAATAAAGGATACACGGATACTCTCGCCACCGACTCCGGCCTCGGCCGCGGCTGAATATCGCTTGTGGAATTGGAAGCTGTCGGTGGTAAAATGTGTGTTGGTGCGGCGCGGGCGCGTGTGGGCACACGGCTCATTTGGTGCGTTGTCAGCGGCGGCGGCGGTGGCGGTTGAGTAACGGCGGTGCGCCACCAGCCCGCGGCGCTACGCCCGCCACTAGCAGGGCCTCTAGCCTGTAACGCAATGGCGGGTCAATGGCGGCCCGGCAGAAGGACAAAACCGGGCTCTCCTCGTTTTTCTCCTACAACCAGAGAACTAATCCCCTAGAATTAGAATCAAAATATTCTTTGCTGTGCTACAAAAACATTAAAAGGACAGACAGCTTTAGCAAATCGTAATTGAAGTCGTCACCTGACAGCCCATTTTGGCACCATTGTGTTATAGGCTAAGGGCCCAGCTCTGCACTAGTTACTAGTAGTCTAGTGAGAGAGCACATCCATCATCATTATTGCCGTGTCCCGCCTCTGTCACTCTGGAAGAGCTGAGCTATAAATCTACACATTTGCATATTCTACTTTACTCTTAGCGCTTGTAATCGTTCGCCATCGGCGTTTAGTGTTTATAAAATGGACGACAAAGCGCTGACATTCCGCGAGCGACAGCTTCTGTTGGCAAGTAAAAACCATTAGACGACGGCCTGTAGCTGTATATCACGTCGGTTTAACGAACGTTCCGTGTGCCCCAGATACGGGACACGCCCGGTACAACGCCAGTGTTGCGGCACTGCCGGTGGCTGCGGCTGCGGCGCGGCGGCGCATCGCGCTGCTCTCCCGGAATGTCCGCGTGATAAATGACCGCGCGCGGTGCTATCTCTCGATTCCTATTTCGGCTACAATCGACGGGCGATTCTCCGACACAATGAGGCGCGCGATAACAGATCGGACGTCGACGCAACTGTAAACCGAACTGGCGCCATAAAACTAACTCGAGATATACGCGGCACTTAGCATTGTGTCAGGCGGGCGCGGGTGCGGGCGGGGGCGCGGGGAGAACTCGCCGTAACTCCGCGGTGACTAACGAAGTGCCAAATAGGGCGCGAGTCGCGGTAATGGATCCGCGCCCTGACGCGGACAAACGAGACCCCTACTGCCGCTACCGCCGCCGCCGCCGCCGCACCGCCCGCGCCCGTGGAACCAACCATTAGATACATTGAACATCATTTAGCTCCCGACGCGAGTCGTCCCGGCGATGTCGCGGTGATTTACAATTCTGCCATTTGCTGATATTTGTATTATTCATGTTGAGCGCGCGGCGGGAAGGTTCCCAGCGTCCCGCGCGGCTCGCAGATCTGCGCTCGATACCGCACCCCGAGATACAATCGCGAGAACATTCGGTTACGAAACGGGACAAGTTGTGTCGAAACGCGTCGCAGTCTTGCACAGCAGAACACACAGCCCTGGGCGGCGATAAATAGCGAGTAACGAGCGTGACACTATCGCGCGCTTTGCCGCATTACCCGCTAACAGACGCGATTTACACGGCACAGCACAGCGCACACGGCACAGCCCGCCGAGGGCCGTCACTCAGCGCGGCTCTACATCACGCGTGTAACGGCCGCGACTCACTCGCGACGTGAAACATCGATCGGCTGAAAAGGTCAACTGCGCTGAATTTATGCCAACCTCGCGGCGAAGGGCAATAACGCTTGCGCATAATGTGCGTACATACGAGCCGGCGCACACCCGCGACACGCCATTGTACTGCGATCTAATCGCGCACCTGCGCTGCTACGCGCCCGGCCCGGCCAGCTACAAGCTGCGTGCAAACCAGCTCGGATTCAGATTCCAATATCATAGGCTTGTGTCGCGAGCTGACATAACATAGTGCAGTATTATACTAATCGGAGTGCGAAACAGAGTCGGAATTAGCATCAGAATGAGCGCTATAAATCTCCCCGCGTGTGTAGCGCTCTGCGCGTTGCGCGCGGCGCGCCGGGGAGCGTCCGCACCTCTTTCGTGCCGCGTCGTAGATTAGCATTACCCACGCCCTACGCAAGATGTTTTCATTACTTAAGGGTTTCGTAAGAGGATTTCGTTCTGAATAGTCGTGAGTACGGAAATGTGTTCCTACGCCATCTATTTCACAGTCTGACATCGATGATTTAGCTGTGCCGCAGGAATCCGTGGCCCTAGTGTATGCATGCATCTAGCGCTGATTGGCGTGTTGGTTCGCTCCCGCGCCAGCGGTCGCACGCGGCTGATTTATGTGTCGCGGCGACACGCTGCGTCCGACCAGCCGCTCCGACTGACACCACACAGAGAGATGTGAAAGATCCAATACAGCTTCAATTAAATTGGCTAACGTTCTCTTATCATTCCAAGCTTAGAGAGTTACAGTTCTTACTTGCTTGATATGCTTGACTTGCTAGATGTCAAGCATGACGGGATGACTTGTTAGATGTCAAGCTAGCATGACAAGATGACTTGCTAGATGCCAAGCTAGCATGACAAGATGACTTGCTAGATGCCAAGCTAGCATGACAATATGACTTGCTAGATGTCAAGATAGCATGACAAGGTGATTTACTAGATGTCAAGCATGACCAGATGACTTGTTAGATGTCAAGCTAGCATGACAATATGTTTGATTTGCCAGATGTCAAGCATGACAAGATGCTTGACTTACAGTTTTTACTTGCCAGTCTCTAATAGCATTACATAAAGAACAGAGATTTTTTTCTTTCTCTCTATTCTGTTCTGTGACTGTCGCGTATTCGATACTTAGATCGCCGTGAGTTGTACCTAACAATGTTTAGCCTCAACCAAGGGCTGAGCATATTTTATTTTTAAGACTGTAAGACGTTATTGTTCCTTCTGCAAAGCAATGGACGCTATTGAAGAAAAATATTGAGGCTAGGCTTTTGCTTACATTGTTGCATTGGCAAGGCTTCTGTTTTTGTTTGATATATGCAGCGACTGTACAGTGTACAGCAGCTCGAGCCTGCCACGGTCGCCACTGCTCGCCACGGAGCTCGCGCGTGTAATTAAACCTCTCTACAACTAATTCTAATTGTATTTCATTGCTGTATATCGGGACGTGTTATGAACTTATGAATAACTTTGTCACGCCACGAGATTGCGCTCCGTTCGTTTTATTCCGCCTTCCATTAGTATGTACCGCTGCTTGGGCTGGTGCAGTAGCTGATACGTATTTATTTATAGAGCATTCCATTGCTCATGTTGCAAAGTTGAGTGATTTGTCGAGTTGACCCTGATTCACTCTACATTTTAAAGACTAGGGCCTTACCAAAGGTTTGTTAAGTCCCTATAGGAAAGAAAGATTCACAAATTTCCATGAACGATGGAAATATTTGTTCTAGGGCGATTACTTCCACTAGTTCCACTTCCTTCTACTAAAGCCTTTGCATCTACGTAATGAGACGATGTACATTTCAGTGGCAACCTTCACATCACTCTACATGGGTGAAGAAGCCACTTGTAGGTGGCCACACTAGGTGGAGTAGGCTTGCCCATCCCCTGTACCACCATGACAGCTTAGTCAGCCTAGCTTGCAGGAAAGACAAGGTCAATACGTGCGGAGCCAACTAAACCGCGGGTTTCCTCACGATGTTTTCCTTTAAAACCTTCTAGTTCAGCATAATATAGTAAGGGCCTCATTCGCATGTTTTTCTTTCGATCATTGGTTCACGTGATTTCCTCCTATCTCTTCCCCCTCCACCTGGACCATCAGTCGCGCTTGATTGATACACATCAGTCTCGCGGCTGTCAATTATGCGCCTGCGCCCCCCCTCCCCGACCCGTGCGCGCCCTCGTCGCGCGTCCGGCTCGAAGGACCACCGGCCGCGTCGCTAATTAGCGACACCATTGAGAACCACCAGCTCGTGATCTTCAGAAACGCAGTTTTGACTTGACTCTACATTTAGTAGGCCTTCACTTTACCTACTTATACAACCCTCCGACAATCTCCAAGCGTATAAGAATACCTCGGTACTCTATATTGAGAATAAAAAGTTCAACCGACCGAGCGCAGTTTTTGTTTGTCGACACAAAGCTTACGAGTTATTAAGATCCGTGTCTGAAGCTAAATCCGCGTCCACACGTCGTCTGCCCTGCGCCGGCCGGTTGACAACCAAATAGGATTAGTACTGACGAGCTGACATCTCACCCCCCTGCCCCCCTGCCCCGGGCCCCGCGGGCGATGACGCGGCCAGTTCCCAAACCGACTCGTAAAAATTAACCCATTAACTTCAATTACAGCGCGACCGGTCGCCCAAACGCGCGGTCGACGACCGATAGGTGGTGAGACGCTCGCGAGATACCTGAAGACGCCCGTATCTTTTACACTGCAGAGGTTACAATCGCTTGGTTTTGAACTGGCTGGCCGGTGGCTCGCTCCTAATCGTCGAATTAAAAGCGGATTACGGCGGGCAGCAGGCGTTAAATTAGTAAATTCCCGGAGGCGGAGCAGCGCAACAGCCGAGATTACTAGGAACACACATAACTAGACCAGAACTGCTTAGTCACAAGACTGCCGCCGAGTGCCAGCTGACGCGACCAGCCAGCTCAGGGAACCAATGACTTTTTTTTATTTATGTCGAGACTTTATGTATATTGGTCACTTTTGTAAGAGTGAGAATATGAGTAATTTAGATTTATTTTTTTCTTAGGTTTGTACGAGCAGTAAAACGAGATTTATTTACATCATGTGCAATAAATTCCTCTAATAATTTGAAAGACTAATCTTTGTAATCGACGATCTAAATCGCGCGTCAACGCCTGTTATTGACTGGACATATTTTGAGATAAGCTTATTCAGCTTGCTGCGTGGCCTTGCATAGCAAACAAACGAGTAAAAGCTTGAGCTCCTGGATAAAATTTTCAACATGAGGACATAAAATGTGTACCTACTAAAGATAGAGCTCGGTCAGATTAGAGCTTTGGAACGATATAAAATCACGGACATCCAAATTGGTCATTCAATTACACAAACTTGTTTCCTTTTTGAGTAGGTAACTCCATGAACCTGTCGCGTCATACCAACGGGTCGGGGAAGCGTCCTCCCACGCGCGCCCTGCGCCGCCGCCGTCGCTAGGCGCGAGTCATGCGCACTAACGACCCAAACTGTCGATGAATGGGCGGCGCGGGCGCAGGTAGCCGCGGGTCAGTCCCGCCCGGCTACCGGCACATACCGGCTAACACCCCACGAAAGGAGCAGCTTTGGAAGGTAATCGAATTATTTGACTAGACAAGTACCATCATACTGTTAAATCGGATTCCTTTTTTACTCAAAATTCTATTGATTTTTATCAACCATATTGCCCTATGCAATGTTCGGTTCACGCGGCACTTACTATCGCCTGCAGCCACTCACCCAAACCACACATATATTAATCATGTAATCAAATAGTCCTTATCTTCAGTCAGCAGTTCAGCACATTTAATATCATCATCAAGCAAGAAACCAATCTTTCCATCAACGTCTTCTATCATTGCTGAACGACAGAGCGAGAGTAGCACACGCTCGCCTCTGCTCGTTCAAAATTAATATCCAAAAACTTACTTTAAATTAAAATAGAACACTTGGCGCTTTGTCGTTTAATAATAATATGATGTCGTCGTGTTAGCGCTAGCAGGCAGGCAGGCAGTGTCACAACAACGCTGTTCACACGCTCCGCTCGCCGAGACGCGTTTGACAAAACGGCTATTACCGGACCGCCATTATGTTTCACAAGCGCATGATTTGATTATGTGACGCGACATGATTCGGCTGATCTCAGCCCGATGTGGAAAACCAACCATGTCTTATCGACCGCCGTGAGTCACCGATAAATCGACTCGACGTTGTTCCTGACTACTAACGAAGAAAACTCCTAAATCAGTGGCACAATAAACCCGTACGTGCGCTGGGCTTCGTTGCTTCGGTCGCGCTTTCCACTCGCTCTGCGCTCTGGGACAGCGGCGGCGGACAGAAGCCTCGCGCGGCTTCACTTAGTGATATCGCGTGTGTCGTGTCGCGGTACTGTGTGCGTCCCAACTGAGAATTCACGCAAATATCCGTCACGCAGGCTCTACACAAAATCCGCGAATGTGCGTGAATCAATTATCCGAAGGAGTTCTTTGAATGTAGGCTTCTGTGATGCTGTGGCTCTAGCTCGGGCTTCGTGTCGCAACGCGAGTATCGACTCTGCTTATTGCTTCCTGTCTACGATTATCTTTTAATTTCGCCGCTCCACATTATATCATGTTAACTGCCGTTTCAATTTCCTTTCTAATACAAAAGCCACGATTAACCCCGTTCAGACGACATTTGCGCACTTTATTACCGGCGAGTCTACTTTCGAATGCAGGCTTCAATCTACTGTAATGTGTAATTGAAACCTCATGAGTATTAAAGCTGAGTGATTCCCACGGCTCGTCCTGCGGCGCCCGAGGCACGGGCGGGGCGCGGGAGGGGCGCGGGCGCGGTAACGAGCCGCGATAAACAACGAGGCTGCGCAGCGCACCGGGCGCGCCCCGGGCCAAGCGCGGGCCAGGCGCCGGCTACCGCACTACAACCACCTGTTGTTCATTCACGACCACGAGTTGATCACCGCCCGAGGTGCCGTCCGGCTGCAGCGCGCGAGTACTGGTGCACACCTGGACGCGCCCCGCACCCCGCAGCGTGTCGTCGGACGCGCAGTTAACCGTCAGAGAATAACGTCCTCGTAAACCGATAAACCCGCGATCGATCGTAAAACGTCGAACAAGCGTTCGTGTTGTAATAGACCCCATAATAGCGCTACAGTCTCTTTGCACATTACCAAATTATCGACGCTGTTAAATTGCAAATGCACGTGTTATCTCGGACTCTATCAATCATGCGAGCGTATCATTTGTGTTTGCTTGTTGCCCAATGTTGAACGGGCAGAGTCTCGGGCGCGTGGCGTTGCACAATGTTGCTCGCTTCACACCTCCTACCCCGCTGAATTAACTTGGCGAGAGGATTGTAGGTGCCGTGAAGGAAGCCATGCGCCAAGCTAGCCCACACGGGCGCGGGCGGGCGGAGCCGGGCGCGCGCGCTAGTTCGTGTGAACACGGCTGACGCAAGAGATCGCACTCGATACACTCGAACTATCAATATTGGAGATAAGAGTTTTTAAACAGATTGCTGTGGGTAAAAAGGCGAGTTATCTTAATGGGCGCATTATGGTTAAACTATTCATTGTTCGGGCCAGCGCTCAGACAAGAGTGTTACTGCTCGACTCAGATTATTAAACATATGATGTCGCAATTGAAAACATACGCATGCCTTTCTCGTTTTTGTAATTGACATTCCAAAGTACCTACTGGGTATTGAATATAACCTTATATTGAGCTGAGAAAGGTGTCGAATGCGTCGTCGTAGGAGGAGTGGACCACTTCAACATTTGACCATTTCCCAATAGTATTAAGCTAGTTTATGAACTTGCTTGCACGGTACTAACTCTATCACTATTGCTTCTTGGAGTTGCGTTAGACCAAAGTAGGTAAGTAATAATCACGTTCAACCGACAAGCGGTAGTTTAACGTAAAGTCGGAACTTTAATGTCGTTATATCTCACCTCCCGAACCTGACAACATATTTTTGAGCAACAAATAGAGAAATAATATTTGAATGCGTCGCGATAACCTCCGACCGACGTTATGGAGTGCGGTACTCCGTCCGCCGCCGCTCTTGGGCAACCAACCCGTGAACCAATGAACCATCGCCGGCAGGTGACTCGGCCTATCTTTATGGGCAGCGGTATCGCGGCGGAGCGGCGCGGGCGCAGCGCGGAGGCTTCCACAGATAGCGTTGTCAAAGCACGGGGCCATTCAAATTCGATGAAATATGGACCGAGAGGCTCATCGGCCTCTTGAGTTTTGCATAATATTGAGGGCTCTGTCGGCCGCGCGCGCCTATTGGTTCTTGGCTGGTTCTTGATACACGTGAGTATGCGGCTGTGGGAGGCTCGATGACAGTTAATCGCAGACTCTCGTGAAATTAGATACTCGTATTAAGTGCGAGATAAGGAAACGTTTATGCTAAACATTTACATGTGAAATTCTATCATCGGCCACATTTTACGAGGTGATTGTACTACCACTTAACAACAACATTAAGTTTATTTCTGAAGTAAAATATTAAAATATTTTCCCCGATGCCAAATTCAAATGGAAATTTAATGTAAAGCAAATTACGGCGGAACTTAACGATCAACGGAGTGCAAAGATATCGGCTCGGCGACAGATTATCACAAAATATTAGCCATTCTCGAGCCGATCAATTACACCGGGACCAAAATAGTTTAATAAAAAGATAAAGCAACGTTAATTGTAATTGGCTCCAGCCTTTAATTATGTATAATTGGCTGTGTAAGTATATGTATAGCTGTATGTGTATGGGTGATGGCTGTAGCGAGGAGTAGCAATTAAGTTTGAGACGCGGGTATTTACTTCCCCGTGGCTCAGCACGGGGCGGCGCGGGCGGCTGATCTCGGACAAAGAGCTGCTACTCTGAAAGTTGTATCTCTTCTATATCCATCTTAATACAAGCTAATCGAAGAAAAGTGGTTATTTGATTCTGCGTTCCTGATTTCAGATGATTCAGAGTAGAAGCCTAGGAGTGGTAGGTAGTTGCGGTCGGTGACGAATCGTTTCTGGCAATTTTGTGCAATTAACGGAGTGTAGCGGCACGTCGCGGGCAATTTGCATGTCCACGCGTCGCGCGGCCTGATTACGGTCGTTACTGGTTCGTTACTGAAGGCTCTCGCGGCTTAATGCGTTTGGCATTTCCACACACGGCCAGCCAGTCCTTTGTTTATCTGGAATTGACTTTCGATCCCCAAATTACGGGTAAATGATAGTTGATTACAGAGCTATTACGAGCGTGCATGTTGAACGCTGTCGCCATACATGGCAATGAAAAGTAGGTAACCAATAATTTTTAAAACATTGTAAATGGCTACTTCATGTTTATCATCACGTGATTGGCACATATCACAGCCATCATCGACTCTTTTACTCGAAAATTGTGTGGATCCTAGGTTGTAACACATTCTTCGCAAATAATTTGTGACGAATAGTCTTGCTATTGATTTTGACAATTCCTAGATTATTTGATGAACCAAGGTAGTACAAAAGTCATGGATGAAACAAAGTAATTTAAAGTTTTCTAATAACAACCATTTCAAAATTCATTTTAACTGTTTTATGTAGCTTCAAATTATTATTCATAAAACAATAAGCTATAATAACCAAGGATGAACAAAACTCAAAAGTAAGAAGTTGTGCAAATAGAGTATCACAAGCCACATACCGCGTGGTGTGATGGATAATTGTTGAGTAATTGTTCGGTTCATTAGCGAGTGTAAGTAGTGTAATACGACTGTTTGTAGTGCCGCCTCACAACAGCATTTTTATAGTACATTACTGCCGCGGTCTTTAATGGGCGCGTTTCTGGCGCGCTTTTGATGGCCGACAGAGCGCAGCGTAGCGCGCGGTCAGCATTGCAGCCCTTGATGGACAAGCTGGAATGAAGGCCGAGACCGAAGGTCGAGGCCTTTATAGCGCGGACAGCAAGGGCTGCAATGATGACCAAGCTTGAAGGCCGAGAGCGTAGCTAAGCTAAGCTCGAGGCCATCATAGCGTGGCCAGAAGCGCACTCATTGCAGACCAAGGCTTGTATAGTGCTTTACTCAAACAATGCGAGTAATTTAAATAGTAATTTAATTAGATTGCCTTTTGTCGTAGATTACTTTCTGTCGATTTTTCATTACGCAAACTTTTTGTTGGTAAGCTTGCTTGTAATTTTCTTTTGTCTTCGGTGGCAATAAATTTCCAACTACTAATTTCGCTTGCTTTTGAATGTCCGGCAGTGTTAAACACATTAAATTGGAGGATTCGTCGCTTTAAGAGTTCTCTTTTTCAACAAAAACACAGAAAAAAGTCACTTCGAACAACGCGCGAAAAGCCGAAAACAATATGGCCGCGCTTTTTTTTCTGTGCAATGTGTCGACTGCCAGTAGCCATACAGCCCAATTCTAAATAAATACTTTTTGCGCCTGATGTTTGAGTTCTATTTATGAAACAAAACTCGACATTAATGGATTTTCATACAGTTTTTCTGGCCGCAAAACACGACATTAATGAAATTCCATACAACTTTTCTGGCGCCTAATCAAAGTAGCCCGCAAGTCCTCCTTTGCTCAAAGAAGGTTGTCGAATTAATGACCACATTACGAGCTTTTTTGAGTAAAATATATTTCGTCGCACTAGGACTTCTGAGGATTTGATAGAAACGGTTTACCTAGGTCCTAAAACCTATGTGAATATGTAAGGATACTATTATCTACATAAACTTAGCATATTAATTGTTGGAAAACATTTAAAGTCTACTTTTTGTTTTTTTCTAAAGCACTAACCCGTGCTAGGAATAATTAAAAAAAATATAATAAGTCCAGTAGGCGGAGACTAGTTGAAGAAATTCGCATCGACAGTTACTTGACTCGGTAGCTCAATTGATAGAGCGCCTGCACGGTATGCGAGAGGTTGCGGGTTCAAGTCCTGTCCCGAGTGAATTTTTTTAACTTATGTATTATAAATGTTTAAATTTAAAGTCTACATACGAACTAGGTAGGTTGCGCGTGCAATGACGACAGGTTTTAATATTACTATTGTTATCAGTTCCGTGAGATAGAATGACACAACACCTCAACGACGGACAACAACTGAAGACAGAGTGAAGAAAGAAGGCCTTTTTAAAATCAATAACAAAGTTAAATTACAATACTACTACACTATTCATTATGCACTGCGGCCCGCGTTTCATATAACTCAATTCAATTCAATTCAATTCAATTCAATTCATTTATTTCAATAAAAATTATGCACTACATATTCATAACTACTTAATATCACTTAGGTAAAGACGTACACAGTGCCTGAACTAGAATACAGCTGTATTTTGTATCTCAGGAAACTAAAATAGGCAATAATATTGTGAAGAACAATTAATGATTATACAAATGAACAAATGAACAATGAACAAATAAAAATGAACAAATAATGAATGTACTAATTAACTAGCCAGACATATTTAATATACTTACATAACTAAACTTACAAACCAGATTTATTCTATAAATAAAATAGCGCACAATAGTCAGATTGACCTTGTATTACATTTTATCGCTTTCTAGACGCTTTTTAGTAATTTCATTATTAAGTAAGGGAAAACGTTTATGTCAGCATTTGAAATAAACTGGGTTAATAAAAACAAAGTCGATGCATGCAGCACAAATCATACTCAAGGTTGTATGTGTTGTGTTTTGCTTATTCAGCTTTAAATTTAATGTTAGTAGGTCGGTGATTGTTAATAGTAGAGTAACGATAACACATGATTTGCTTATGATACAGAGAATTTATCTTAGTTCCTAGTCGCCCACATAATCTACAGAATTTATATACCTATTTTCGGCCATTTTTCTAGCTGGGCATTCAACATCGCCAGTTTTGTGCGCACATGGTTTCTTAAAGCGAATGCATGTTGCACATTTTCCAGTTTCTTCTTTTTCTTTTTTAGTGCACTCTTTAATTGCGTGTCCTTGGTCTCCGCAATGGCTACAGGTTGGGGTCGTCTCCCGGCAGGTCTTCGATGCATGACCGTATTGTTAGCACTTGAAGCACCTTGTCACCAATGTAAAATATTTTATTATTTAACTATCATAAATATTTTATTAAGACAATTCGATGTTCATTGATAGGTCGGTTTGTAAACAAACCTTTTTTGTAACCTCATGTCAAATCGACTACGCAATATATATCGAATTGTCATAATAAAATATTTATGTCAGTTATATGAATGGGTTTTATAGTTCGCATGCTTCTACTTTATCGGCTGCCGAGAAAAAAAACAGTGTTTCAAATGCGCTATATTGAGAGTGACAGGCTGTACGGCGGCGCGGTCACGCCCGTGTCACGCGGGAATCGAATCCGAGCCCGCCCGTAGCCGCCCCTCATTCGTCACACTACCGCACTTGGTTCCTGGAACCGGCGTGAAGCCATCGCAGCCTGCCGCGGCTCAACTTAATAGTCTTTGGAGCAAGAATCTTTAATTTCCAGTAATAGGTTCCAGAGAAGTATTTATTGCTTTGTTGTGATCGTGCTCCCGCCCGCGCGGTAAGTTCGTGCGCGCGTTGATGTCTTTTGCTCTGCGGAGCGAGCCGCCCGCTTACCTCTGAATACTACTTTAAACGATTGGAGGCTGTACCAGTTTTGAGCAGCCTATTTTTAAATGTCAAATGCAAATATTCAAGGTAAACTTGATTTATTGGATGGTCAGAAATTCATAGTATTTTTATGCATCAGAATGTATAGTAAGTACTTGCTTCTAAATGTACAGATACGTTATTATTTTTCATCTTAAGTTATATTGATTTCTTTCTGGCAGCATTAAACCAATTTTAAAATTGTAACTTTGTTTTATTTTATTAAAAAAAATGTGCAGTGCTCACGAAAGTTTAAGTTTAAAATTTTTGTTTTTATTAGATAATGCATGTTGTGCTTCGTAAATTAATTAATTGCCAAGCTTAAAAACCTAAAGTAAGTCCTAAGCTTCGCCTATTTTACACTGTTTATAATGTTTATCATGTGCTGTGACTCGTCGGGTGACCCCAGAGCCAGCAGCTACCTTGACCAGTGCATCAGCCTGGCCATTCAAAGGGGCGGTCTGGATGACATTATACTTTTAGTAAATAATTTACGTTTATTTTAGATTTAGTTTAGCTTCTAGTTTCGCGTCTATTGTTTATAGTATTAACATAATTATGTAAAAAAAAAATAAGGCCTTTGCATCTACGTAATGAGATGATTTATACAGCGTCCAGTGGCACCTTCACTCACACTAGATGGGTGAAGAGACCACTCGGCGCTGCAGTCCCTGGGACATTGTTTTAGATGGAGTAGGCTTGCCCAGCACCTATACCATCCTGACAGCTAACGACGCAGCCATTCCATTGCCATTCTAACTGTGAAGGAAAACATCGTGAGGAAACCCGCGGTTCAGTTGGCTCCACACGTATTGACCTGTCTTTCCTGTGGGCTAGGTCGAATAATTATGTACAGTATGTACAGTTTTACATAACTATAAATCACAAGCAAATAGTACCAATGGATTTGCATGTAGTTAATTTAGTGTATCGTAAGTAGTTTATTGCAAATCGTGCGCCTCGTGCTTGGTTGGCTGCCCGGTCGCTGGTAGGTTGCGATGGTATCGCGTCGCGGCGACTGTCCGCGCGATACCCGACCCGCGACAACATTATACGGACAAAGCCTTCATTGAAACAAGATCCCGCGCTAAATAACACAACAATCAAGCCATGTTGCGCTAACCGGTCGCGCGTAGAAATACTATAACACGACCAACTCTTGAGCCCTTGTAAACAAGGAAATGAAGACAAGCTCCGAAAAATAAACAGGACGGAAATGTTTCGAGAAAGTTTGTTGGCTCCTCAAGATGCACTCTCGAGCGTCCCCCGCCCCTCTCCCCCGCACCTACCGCCGCGCACCTGTGTCGATACCAGAGATGGGCACGTACCCGGGTATATACCCACCTGTGGGTATTTACCCGATATGTACCCGGTAAATACCCGTATGCACCCATTTGCTGGGTACATTCAATTTGTGATTTCAAGTATAATGAAAATTATTCAAATAAAAAACAAAGTATGCCAATCAGTTCTAAACCATGTTCCTTACGCAAAGTACGTCTTAGTAATTTTTCGTTGAACGCTTATTTACAAAGTTATGCATGTTTTTGTGATTTCTTTGTATGAAAACGAATATTCATAAGGACATTTGTCTTATATTTTTATATAATTAACAACCGGTATGTTTAAAAAGTACTTTGTCATACTTTTTAACACGCTTTTATAAGCTTGGCCTGTATGTATGTATGTATGTATGTATGTAACGGAATCTTTGAGCATAATTTTTACCAACTTCCAGAAGTCTGATTAATTTGAAACTTTGCATACGTATCAAAGACCAATGACAATCCAATAATTTGATAACAGTTTCCCATTATACCCCTACAGTGCCATTATACAGGGTGGAGTTTTGAGACGGGGCAGTAAGGGCAGGTACCTTAACCGTTATAGTTACGGGAAAACTTTCTTAGGAGACCTTCCATAACTTTTTGAGATATTATGAACTGCATTCACAGATTTTGGAAAAAATGTACGGTCAGCAAAAAAAATGCTAAAATACCAAATTTGTTTTTTATGCCAATCGCTTCTCTTTCATGTAGGGATCAAAAGACTCTAAGGAGCCAACTGATGTTTGAGTACTAGATATGTCAGAAAATTACAAAAAAATAATAAATTGAACTAAAAAATTAAAAATAAATAACAGTTTAAAAAAACTAAAAAAACACGCTTTTATAGCTAACCGAACTAAAAAGTATAAAATAATGTTTAATTACAAAGAGTTTAAATTATAATAAAATTTCAGTTATTAACAGAATAATACAATACAGAGTAAAAAAGCGTGGGGTGCATCCGTGCATCTCATAGATAGTTGCCAATAGAATGATTGTAACATTTAATTTATCAAGCACCCCACGCTTTTTTACTCTGTATTGTATTATTCTGTTAATAACTGTAATTTTATTATAATTTAAACTCTTTGTAATTAAACATTATTTTATACTTTTTAGTTCGGTTAGCTATAAAAGCGTGTTTTTTTAGTTTTTTTAAACTGTTATTTTTATGACTAATAAAATATTTTTAATATGAATTTAACAATAATTATTATTGATTAGGAACCAAGTGTCAAAAATTTATATTTAAATTGAAACGGTAGACAATACACTGATGAAGTCAGGTCATTTCGGTCTAATTAAAATGCGAAGAATCCGTCTTCGCATTTTAATTAGACCGAAATGATGAAGTGTTGCAAATAACAAAAAATTATAATCATAAAGTATGGTTTTATGTTTGTTCTTCCCTAACAAAAATAACTAAAACGTATTAAATTCGTTTAGTTTATTTATTTTATTTTGCAAATGGCATTGTGCTCAAAATGCAATACGGTGAAATGTAAGTCGTCCAGCCACCTCATTACGTCCGAGTCGGCCTCATCGACACCGCCGCCTTGGATGATGAACAGCGGGTAGTCGTAGTTGATGTGGAACATCGTCTGAACCCGCCCGCACACGCAACTCGGGTCCGACCCACAGTTACATTTTGTGTATTTAGCTCCGCACACCTTCCCCGTAAGACCCGGAATCTATTTATTTGAGTCCAGTGCTTTCTGGGAAGATGGAAACCTGGCACACGGATATCTTGCTCGGACTCGAGATGCTTGTTAGGTCCACAGAGGTCCACTGATCCTGCCATTTCTCTATCAGAGCGTTCTGTCGTCCTGCAAGAGTTCGTGGGCCTGCATGGCATGGCAAAAGATTTCTCTGATGGTAGGCGATGATCACTGCGGGTTGCCTGAAGATAAGGTAGTCGTGGCAGGTGCGGCATATTGTTGATCTTATCATACTCCATTCTGATCATTAATTCTCTTCACTGACGTGACGGGAATATGTAGGAAATGACGGGAAGCCAATAGGTGTTTGTGGGTCTGACGGTTCCGGATAAGTTCTTAATGGCGCTGTTCAGTTCAACGTCAACCAGGTCAGTATGATGATGGCCGGCCTACACTGGCTCGGGCCGCACTATGGACAAGGGCTAGTGTTGATATGCGCAGTTTATCCGCTTTGCCGCCCCATGTTATCGCTGCCAGTTTCCGTATCAGGTCGCAGCTGTTTCATACCATTTTCTTTACTTTCTTGAGGGGGGCTTTAAAAGTGGGAGTTCTGTCTAGAGTTACACCAAGATAGCCTGGGTTAGGGTCGTGCTTCATTGCAGAAACTGCGTTTAACAGCTTCACTTACTAGCTTGCCTATTGTTGAGGTAAAAGGAGCAGCTCACAGTTTTACATGGATTAGGTTTAAGTCCCCAGTCGACGAAATAGCGCTCAAACTTTGCAACGGCTTCCTGAACCAGTGTTGTCGCTTTGTCTAGTGTCGAAACTGTCGAAGCTTGTGTTGTGATGGCGATGTCGTCCAAGTTGCGTGTGCGGGCGGGTTCAGACGATGTTCCACATCAACTACGACTACCCGCTGTTCGCCATCCAAGGCGGCGGTGTAGATGAGGCCGACTCTGAGCCCTTACATTTCAACGTTTTGAGCATTTTTTGACATTTTGAGCACAATGCCATTTGCAAAATAAAATAAATACACTAAAAGAATTTAATAAGTTTTAGTTATTCTTTGTTCGAGTAGAACAAACATAAAACCATACTATATGATTATATTTTTTTTTATTTGCAACACTTAACCCGTCTTCGCATTTTAATTAGACCGAAATGACCTGACTTCATCAGTGTATTGTCTACCGTTTCAATGTAAATATCAATTATTGACACTTGGTTCCTAATCAATAATCATTATTGTTAAATTCGTATTAAAAACTATTTTATTAGTCATACAAAGTACTTTTTAAACATACCGGTTGTTAATTCTATAAAAATATAAGACAAATTTCCTTATGAATATTCGTTTTCATACAAAGAAATCACAAAAACATGCATAACTTTGTAAATATGCGTTCAACGAAAAATTACTAAGACGTACTTTGCGTAGGAAAAATGGTTTAGAACTGATTGGCATACTTTGTTGTTAATTTTAAGTCACAAATTGTATATACCCAGCAAATGGGTGCATACGGGTATTTACCGGGTATATACCCAATGTACCCGGTAAATACCCAAATGGGTAGATTGGGTATATACCCACCGCCCATCTCTGGTCGATACACAGTACACAGGACGACGCAGAAGGTGAGCTTGATACATTATGCACTTCTAAGCACTATAAAAAAGTCCTTATTTTTGCCTGCTGCAGGTATTCAGAAAAGCATTCAAACTAAACCTACATTCACTAACGTATTTGTCCTAAACTACGGCAATTTTTAAATAGTCTTTTTCTTGAAACACGTCAACTTCTAAGGCCCGTAATATCAATCACACTTTAAACCAAAAAGGCTAGTTGAAACCCTATCTGTCGATTAACTTTCATACAAAATTCGGGGTTTAATCTATGGTCTGAGTTTAAACTGTGATTGATCTTACGGGCCTAAATGTGATTTCCAACAACTTTTGTTCTGAGACTTTTCCAGTTTACTTTTTATTTATTGAACGTTTCTTATTCTTTAAAAGTGTGCATTTCTACCATTCAATCGCTGCCTGCGCGGCGCGCAATCGTGCCCCTACACTCTCTTGCTCCTATTTGGTGTAGGTAACACTGCGGCATTTTTTTTTTCAGAAACCAAAGCTGTAGAACAACAGTAGTTGGAAATCTTACTTGTATTTGAAAGTTGGGGTGTTTAAGGAAAAAAGCTATTTAATAATTGCCCTGTATTGTAAAACCCAATTATTAGTTATTTAGGAATATTTTACAGTAATTTTATATTTTTGATCTGTGGAATATAGGGACTTTGATGCTTTGCTCCACAGATACACAACAGCTGATTTGGCACTAGTGAGTGGTTTGGTATTCTTTAAGGAGCTAGCTATCTGCATCTCATTGTTCGATTCGGCGATGACACGTCATTTACATAATGACAGTGTGTCTCGGGCGTCGTCGTGTGGCTTCTCCGTCATTTACTGACGTTTTTGCTGTCGCTTGTTTTAATTTACATTTATTATGAGCCGATGACACGTTGTAGGCTTGGACCTCTAATTATGCGACGTTTAATCATCGCGCCGCAAACAAACACGGCTAACTAACGACCGCGCCGGGGTATATTTTAGAGTTTAAGCCGCAATTTATTGAGATGATCGTTTTGTGGCTAATGAAGGCTGAATGTGTGTCAATTAGCGGCGCTCGTTAGTGCGGTGACGTCACGCGATCAAAACCTATCTGCGGCCCGATCGCTCCGGACGTGAGCATGTTAGGATAGCGAGCGAGCTTGAGCATGTGAACATGCCTCGCCGGGAGCGGACAGCGGACATGCCTGTCGCGTGACGGCGTGAGTCGCTCCACTCGCCCCCGCGCGCCTGTACTGAACTAGCGATAGGTAGCTATTTGTTACATTCGGCAATGGTCCAACGCGCGTCAAGTTGATGGTTTTTGTCAATCAGCTTGCGCAATAACGGCTTGTCGGTTTATTTGTGTAAGCTCTTTTCTGTGTTATTGAATGAAATTAAATTGTCAGTGCGCGCAGGTGCTCCCACGTACCGTTCGGTTGTTATTGCTCTCGACAAAAAGTCAACTTCCATTCCACACAGTGTTGACCGTCGGCCGTCGAGAGACAAACATCTCGAGTGCCTTTCCACGCACACATGCATGCCATGATGCCACGGGTGGGCATACAAATGTTCGCCCATTGCAAGTTTTAAAGTGCCATGGTGTTTTGATTCGAAAAATCGAGCATCATAAATTAGGGTGTACTACACATGAAAGCACGTCAGAGTGTACAATTTTGTTGTAAAGTCGCCCGTAACATAACTGAGTAGAGTGCCAGCGTGTAAGGGTCGACGTGCTGTCGTATGACAGCCAACTCAACAGGCAAACTCACAAAGTCGCAACTTTACGTGTGTAGTAGAGGCAATAGCCACTAATGCTTACTTTTCTATTGTATTGTAAATTATGTACCTACTGTATTGGTATTGTACTATTATAAAGGTGCTAATACCCGTAGTGTCTGCCCGCTACTCGGCCGAGGTCGGGTCGGGCACATCACCCTCTCTCAGGGCGGCGGCGGCGGCGCGGGTCGAGTCCCTCGTGGACAGCATCGCGACCGCTGTAGCGCCGTTACCGTTAATAGAAGCTCCATTGTAACGCCACGTTCGGTGTGACATCTTAGCTCCTAGGAGTAGGTAATGCTTGCCGCAAGTAGTGGGCGATATTGTCAAGTGAATAAATTGTCAAGTCAAAAATAATTTATTCATTTGGTTGAAAATTAAAAAAGTAAAAAAAAAGCAATCCATGGTGGTGGTGTTGGTGTCGTTTCATAAAATTATTGGTGTCCGTTACATTTACAAATTGGGTGATTGTATTTCAAATCGAGTCAAACATCAAATAGTTACCACTGGTTGATACTCATCTCTGCTCGTGGGGTTGCTTGCTGGGGAGTTGCGGGCGCGGGGACTTCTGCAGTAAAACAAGTTCACAGCTCCATCCATTATCCACCGACAGACGAGATGTTTGCACACGACACCCCGCGCCCGCGCTGCAGCGCTGAAACGTACGATCCCGGGACTGTAGAAGGATGATCTACCCTTCTACCGAAGCGGGCTGGTTTGGATTTAATCACAGTGGTTATTGTTACCAGTCACGAGCGCGACTAGCAGCTAACAAAAGAACGCATTCAAACATAAGTAACTTTACAAGATACCTGTTCACTGGTCTGGTGGGTGCTCATCTTACAAAGAGGTCTAACTAAATTTTGGATAAGTTTCGTAGGTAATCCACCCGTGGTATCAGAGTTTTTAGGCCGCCCAAAGGATGAGTCGACTGAGAAGTTACTGAAAAATCTTGACTTGAACTGGGTATACTACTTGCGCATTTTCTACACTTGAGATAAATCGCGCGCAGACTACTACAGTGTGTTTGTCGGTCTGAGGTAGGGCGGCCGGCCGCTAACTCAATGCAAAGTTATATGGCTGCAGCCAGTGTAGCTACACACCGCAGTGCGCACACGCTCGCGTGAGCTCGCACCTTGTTTCTGTGATTCTACACAACACAGTACAGTGCGCCGCTACACGTCGAACCAGGGCCCTTAGCCTGTAACACAATGGTGCCAAAATGGGCTGTCAGGTAACGACTTCAATTACGATTTGCTAACGCTGTCTGTCCTTTTAATGTTTTTGTAGTACAGCAAAGAATATTTTGATTCTAATTCTAGAGGATTAGTTCTCTGGTTGTAGGAGAAAAACGAGGAGAGCCCGGTTTTGTCCTTCTGCCGGGATGCCATTGACCCGCCATTGCATTACAGGCTAAGGGCCCAGTTGTACTGTACCTAGTAATCCGCCGGAGCCACACTACAGCGCCCAACTGAGTTAATGCGCGCCTAATACGGCGCCAGAGGGAATTCAATGATCGTGCAGGTGTCAGCAGGTGCATAAATACAGCGGTGACACGAGCGAGCACTGTTAGCATAAGTACCGCACTAGTCACTAGAGACGCGAGCGTCGCGCAAGTCCAAGAGCACCATTTTCCCATACAAATGTAGTTCCGGTTTAATTTCTAAACTACAGGCTGGATTTTTCTGAAACTTGGTTTATATCAGTAGATGACCAATATCGAGGTTTGCAAATAGTTTTTATAATAAAAAAAATAGCTTGAAAGAAATTAGAGCGATGCGTTTTTCGCGCCGAAGAAGGGGTTTCTTTCAGCTGTTATTTACTTAAATTATTACACTGTCTATTGGAGTCTAACTACCTTGGGAACATCAATAATGTGTTGTACTGTACTTGTCAGAAAAAAAATGATTTTTGAAATACCTAATAAAATGTAGAAATGGCAGCTGAACTACGAAAAATTTTGGGAAAATAGATCTATCACATTACAACTACAACTAGATACTCGCGAAAGGACACGAACACACGTAGACTCATACAGCCACATTGCCTCTCACTTTTCCCGCGCCCCGTCTCGCTCTGGGTGAAACAGCTATAGAAAACAGTGTTTCACTCGCTTGGCCGTCACTGAGTTCCCACGGTCCTGAAGGGGCCTCTTAAGTACGTCGCCTAGGACACCGATAACCAACATGTTGAAATGGTATATTTATGGGACATATTTATTTATTTAAGTATAAATTCAACTAGGTGCAGATGCATGACTTCCAGACATGAGCATCATAATCAGTCCGTGCAGGCTGCACACGCGACACACGCCGCTGGCGGGAGCGATGGTATCGCGCGGCCACGACCCGCTCGGAGCTCTAAAATGACACTGTAGTCGCCAACTAACCTGGGGTCAAGCCAGGATGGCTCTGGCGCATTGATGCCTCCACCTTAACTGCTGATGGTTTTCCTTATTTCAGTTTCGGGCTTAATTAAATGGGCTGGGTGGAGATAATCGGCTCGGCCGCCGTTACGAGGTTTATAAGGTACACTCCCCCGCGCACCTGCCCCTCGCTTCCTGGCCCCGTCCTACAATTAGCGACGTATTAGCGCCGCCGCATCTGGAGCACCAAATCTCGGCATTCAAGGGACACCAGCCCTTATGCCCTGAGGATAGAAGCCGTGCAGATGCAGGCCTTTGTAACGGTCCGCGCGTGTGTACACACACATTTGCATATTGCTGAGAGTTCTCGGAAACGTCTTCCCGCCGGCCACGACCAGAAACTTACAGAAGATACAAGGGGCAAAATAGCTCGAAGCTTTTAGTACACATTGCTTTGTCGCGCTGCCTTACGCTGCGATAGCCACCAATGTGACAAACACGCGCATAGAGTCTGCGTACCGATATTATTAGGTACATATCCTGATTCCTGGTATTATACATGTATTATTATGTGGTCATGCATGGTTCACACGCAAAAATTGTTGAGTGCTTCTTCTGTGTGTAACGCCGTAGCTTCAGCTCGCAGGTGCCTGCGCCCCCGCTGCCGCCGGGTGCCCGCCCCTCGCCCCCCTACCCCGCCCGCCAGCGCCCCCGGCGAGGTCCTCACTCAGCTCATTGCTAATTTGTTATCTTATTATGAGCGCCGTAAAAGTAAACTCGTGCAATTAACTGCGCTTTTTATGATAAGTGCAGCTCTCCGCTGGGCGATGGGTTTTGGGACCATATCGGCAAACGGGCGTCTTGAGTGGAAACATTCAATATGCAATCAATTGTATAATTTTTGTGGATATTTTACAACTTTTGACACTTTTAACGAAAGTATTTAATGGTGGACGCGATGTCCCGTTGCGTGCGGCAGTTAATACTGCAATTGGTATCGTATCAACGTATACTAACTATGGTTGATTTCATTTTGATCATTTATTTAATATTGTGTGCGACCAATCATTGGTACCTATCAATCATCCATCTCGGTACCCAGAGTGATCCTCCAAGCTCAACTCCATCCACCTTTTCTGCTATTTTAAAAAGAATCTGTCATACAGAACCTATTAACTACAAGACTATACATATGTGTGTGACCGACGCAGTAGAGTTCACGTATCGATTGGTTGTGTCGATAACAGCGTTCCCAGAGCAGAGCCCGGCCATGTGCGCACTTGAGACCGAGGTGACAGACGGACAAGCGCCTGGCTAGCGCTGCGGCGAGGTAGTTAGCTCGAGGGGACGCTCTATTGACGCCGGAATGGCTGATACAACGGGTGGTAAAAAATAATAAGCACATATTTATGGGTGATTCTTTAAAGGGTCGATTGGATGAGTCACACCCTAATATCTCCTAAAGTATACAACACACAGTACTGTATTAGCATTTAATCGACTTCTTAACTAACGCACTATGGAGGCATATCTATAAAAATCAATATTTGATTGAAGAAGTCGCTTAAATATCCCATTGAAGCTGGCAAATTGGGTAATTTTGTGAGTATTTTGCATGTCACACGCGCGGCGCCTGTTTTGTTATTGTTTATGGTTTTACTCACAAGTACAGTACTGCTATAATTTATACTTTTCTGAATACCTAAAGAGTGCCTCTATCACATTATGTATCCATCGTTCTACTGAAAATAAAACCCTTGTGTCTGTAGAGGTTCAAACTAATGTCACGCGGCGAGCGAAGTTGAAACCGCGCGACAAAAGTATGCTTTTAAACATACTTGAATACGCGGTAAGTGTCTTGTGATTGGTGCAAAATATCGTCAGTTACACCACGGTTCTAATATGGGACGGGTAGATCGCTAACTTTCGCGCAAACACTTTGAGGTAAGTTCTTCACTTTTTTTAAATTTTGGTTCGGGAGGGTAATTGAAGCTCGTGGTTCGTTTTGCTAGTTAACTGATACTATTTGCACTTAACTATCCAAAGTACATGATTGCCTATATCCCTGAGTAGGTATTGTCATCAAAATAAATACGATAGCTTTTATAGTTAAAGAGAAACAACGTCACTTTTAAAATTTATTGATATCCATGGCCATAAAATCCATGGATTTAAGTCACGGATATCACATATCGGCCATGGATATCAATTAAATGATCTTAAGTTTCACTTGATTTAGCCGAAAAAGTGCCAAATAAGACCCTATTAATAATCCAGTATATGTTTGCATGTCTGTTTCCTTGTCTGACTTACGTTTAACGGAGTGTTGTTAACTTTAAATATAATTGGTTGAATAATAGGCAAGGAATTGAAATTTTCACAGAATTTGTGCATAATAAATATTAAGTTATGTTGAAATTAAGGAGAATTTATTAGACAGTAAACTTTTGCACTTGATTGGTTTTACTCTCTGTAACAATTATGGACTTTCATAGGTACATTATGTCAAATCCATTGTAATTATATGGCTTCATTTACACAAGATTAATAACAACCGGCCAAGTGCAAGCCGGACTCACGAACCGAGGGTTCCTCACTTTCTTTCAAAGAGGGATTTATTTTATTTATTAAGTACACAAAACAGAATACAGTCAGTAAGTACATTTAAGACGAATCAGCACTAGCACAGAATATACTCGTTTACATATACAAGGCACTAGCAGGTTCAGATCTGAACTGCAGTCCAAGGCTTGTGTACATAGAAGTTGTTAAAATTTACTTATTACTAATGTGAACAGTGCTTAACGAACAGTGTTTATAAAGAAAGGTAATCTAAAGCTAAACTACTCGTATTTTGATTTATTTGAACAACTGCTGATGACTGATTTAGATGTTATTATATTATTTATGAAAATTATCTTCCAAATACATGCAAAGAATGGTCATTCTACTAGGTTGTCTGGAAGAGATCGCTTTTAGCGATAAGACCGCCGTCTGTACTATTAGGTTAAGAAAAATCCTGTTAACATTTAATTTCTGGTGTACAATAAAGTGTTCTCTATCTATCTATCTATCTATTTATAAAAAGTCAAAGAGGGATTTTTCCAAATACATGCAAATAATGGTAGAATTAACAGAGGCAGAGTAATAAAGTCCCGTTTAGCACCCTTCGCGTACAAATAAGTTCCTAAAATTTTCCCTTGTTAGTTGGAGTCGCGTACCGGTGATACCGTACCACCACCCAAAGTAAGGGGAAAACATAATTTAAAATAATTAGGTTTACACAATATGTTGTGGTGGTACGGAATCCTGAGTATGCGAGTCTGACTCGTACATACACGACAGCTTAAAATAAAACTATGATAGCAATTGAAAACGTTTAAAAACTTCTAAAATTAACTGTGTTTTCTCAAAATAAAACTTTGATTAGGTACTTTGGTTTGATTGTTATGATGATTTATTTATATATTTTTCCTTCATTTAGGCCCTGTTTAAGTATGTGACAGTTCATAGTGACGATTAAGCTAGTGCAAGCATTATATACCACTGAACTATACTGTTTAAATTAATTTTGGACACTATTTGATATCCATGGCATATTTTTTGATATCCATGGCCTGTCAAAATAGATAATTTTTTTCTGATTAACCTATAAAGCCTACAGGTGTGCCTCATCGACATATTAACTAGTTTTTAAACCCTTTTTTCCTCTGTATTTTTATTTTTCACCATTGATGAGAAAAAATAAAAGCCATGGATATCAACGAAGAACGCTTTTTTGAAGAATCATCCTTATTTTTACTTAACTGGTTGCCGCATTCATTGCACAACATGTTGTCGTTAGTGCGTGTATTGTGATTGCGGTCGCGGGCTCCTGCTGTGATATCGGAGGGCATCGCGGACTACATACATTAACGTTCAGTTTCTGGTGCTATTATGTTTGTCTGTAGCGGATTGTGCAACCACAATAATAACAATGTAGACAATGCGCTTTTTATTACTAAGCATCCAGTGTTTTTACAAAGAATCCTTCCATCGACGGCGGCGGCGAGGTGAAGGGCTCGCTAACCTTGCGGCGAGGAGTGGCTGCCATAGAACAATCTAGCGCGATTGCATCTGGAGCGAAGCCACGCGAGGTCACTAGCGCAGCGAGCCCAGGGTCGGGGGTCGGGGGGCGGGGCGGGTCGGCCGGCGCTGATGGCTCGTGCACCAACATGCACTGACGCTGACGCGGCGCGGCGGGCTCAGCGCCGTGCGCCGTGCGCCATGCACGACGTGCGCTGTCAACCCAATGTGCACGTTAAGGTGGGATGATAGCAACGTGGCGGGAATTTTCAAAATTTTCACAGTTTTTTACATTTTGTAGCTAAACTGAGCTATTTTTGTTCAGCGATTTTTCGTTCGCGAAAATAACAAATTATTCTCTTCATTATTGTAAACAACAGAACAACAATAATTCAGCCGATTATGTGTTCTGGTCTACGAAGCAGTGGCACTGCCCAAAAAACTTGTCGTAGACCAGAACACATAATCGGCTGAATTATTGTTGTTCTTTTGTTTACAATAATGAAAAGAATACTATGTAATTGCCGCGAACGAAAAATCGCTGAACAAAAATAGCTCAGTTTAGCTACAACATTTTAAAAACAGTGAAAATTTGAATTTCCCGCCACGTCGCTATCTTTTTCCTTTGTTGGTTGCCTGTAAACAATAAATTGATCGCCAATGACAGGGTACCGATATGTATTTGGGTTTTTATTATTTGTAGTTCGGCTGTGGCGTTTGATTAGGGCTAAGTTGGTGCGCCCTGTGATCAGCAGTGCTGGGTGACGTCGTTAGCGCGCATGACTTGCTCTCCACGTGGGAACACTCGCACACAATCGAGCAGGAATGCTCACGGGCAGGCGTTACACACGGTGTTCGTTTATTTGTTAATTATACTATAACGCGGTCGGTAACTACCCTGTGTGCAGGCGCAGGCGTTGGTCGGCGCACACGCGAGCTGGGGCCTTAGCCTGTAACACAATGGCGTATCAATGGCGTCCTAGGTAGAAGGACAAAACCGGGATTGTCTCGTTGTTCTGCTACAACCAGCGAACTAATCCTCTATAATTAGACTCATAATATTCTTTGCTGTACTACAATAACAATAAAAGGACCGACACTGGACCGACTGCATTAATAAATCGTAATTGAAACCGTCAACCGGGAGCCGATTTTGGCACCATTGCGTTGTGTTAGCTCTACAGAGCAGCGTAGAGATGCTTGTGAGCACGCAATACCGCTACAAACAACTAGGAACATTAATAACTTAGGTAATACAAAATGAAGTCCAGTGGACCGTTCTATTAATTCCCACTAGACAAAGAACACGACAAAAACAACATGGCGCGCGCGCTCGGACAAATCAATCACGCCGCTGCCGGTGATGGATGGATTCGGAAAATCACGAAGTCTAATTCGATATTATACGAATGATTAACTGTTGAGGATGAGACGAGCGGATCCGAGAGACGCTCTCGAGATGTTATCTGTCCCGCGTCGACACCGACGGACCGACGCCGCCGCTGACGGTTGCAGAGGTTTTCTTGCAGAATACAGCGCCAATCAATCAGAAGTGTCGCGATTGTGATCAGGGTACTATGTTTACAGTGCAGACTTACACTGTGTTGGTATGCATACTTGTGTGTATGTAAGTACTTACACCGATCGGTCGGTGCGGCGGTGCTGACCCGCGGGTCGCCTTCAGCTCGCGCAAATGAAGCCCCTCATTACCCTCCCCGCACCCCGCGCCCCGCGCCCCTCACCCTGCATGGGTCACTGCCCTCGCGCCCGCCCCGCCCCCCGCGCACCCCTCATAATCAGTGGAATTAGCTGCGCCGGCGCAAGGCCGAAGAGAGTCCGCAGCCAACCGACTACCGAGCACGAGGAGAACCGTGCCGGCACGCGGGAGAGACTCACTCACGACACACACTGGCACTGGGTACTGGAGCCATTACGGCAAGCTAACCTAACGTAGTTCTGCTAATGAGGCCGGTGGCAATAATTACCAGAAGGCGAGCCACATTCGGCAACACTTTACGATCGCTCAATGTTCGTTTAATTGCCGCAGACGACGCCATTAATTATAACAAATTCGGGCGCAACGCGTCGCCTTGAGAGACTCGTACTGGATCAATAAAACCTAATAAAAACTAGTACGGGTTTGTAAATTAATTATTGCTGGTGCAATAGTCGGCTCGGCTGTGCTGTGGTCGAATGATATACCGATGTAGAGCCGCCGCCGTCGTGAGCTCACAATCGACTAAATGAGGCCGAAACGTAATCGTTTAATGGGCGCATTAAAGTGATTAAAGCTTATGATTGTACAATTTAACTCGAAGAATTAAAATTAAAAGAAACAATCCCACAATAAAAAGTGTATCATAATCGGCGGGCGCTTGTGTAACGCCGAGCGGCGAGCGCGAGCCCCGCTATTAGTTGATTATAGCTCTAACACTCCGCCGTTACACCGCTCGCCGCGCGAGCGTGACGCGAACAACCACCGACCAACACGCCTATTAGCCGAGCTACCTACGCCGTGACGTCACACGTCGTCTGCTCATCAAACACATACCTACAGACATCGGTGTAATAGAGCCATCACCGCGCTATCATTAATTAATAAATCAGCTGCGCGGAGATGGCCCACATGCTCGCAGCCGTGTGTGTAGAGACACGCCGCCGTCGCGCTGTGCCGCCGCGACACGGACTCTGTGACTCGAACGAGGTAGAAAAAACTAAGGCCTTTGCATCTACGTAATGAGATGATTTATACAGCGTCCAGTGGCACCTTCACTCACAGTCATACTAGATGGGTGAAGAGACCACTCGGCGCTGCAGTGCCTGGGACATTGTTTTAGATGGAGTAGGCTTGCCCAGCACCTATACCATCCTGACAGCTTAGTCGACCTAGCCCACAGGAAAGACAGGTCCAACGTTGGATTCCAGTTCCAGTTGGCTCCAACGAGGTAGAGATCACACGAAATATAGTACCTAGATAAGTAAATACTGATAGCGCCTAGTTTTTATTGTAGTTCCAATATCTGTAGACTTAATTTCCACAACACCTTCATTAATTACATTGATTAACAAATTGTCAACGCTTTCCTTAAAATTTTACATTTTTGCAATAAAACTTCTGTGTAACGTATCTTCTGTATCTCCCCCTGCATAGTTGGCACGTTGTGTGATGGCATGAGCTCGGCGAGACACCAGCAATTTACATTCCTCGCTTCCCTAGAAGCGCTTTCATTACCGATCTGTTCTGTTTAGATGTGGTTCGACCCGAGTGCAGTAGGTATGGCCGGCGGGCGCGGCGACAGCGACACGACGCGAGATAGTTTATGGCTAATAGCGCGAGTTACTGCGAGTGTGAGAATGTTTTGTAATTAATTGATCGCAGATATAACGGCCGGCAAATTAGAATCTGCGCCGAGCGAGGACCGCGGCGCTGCCGTCGACAGTCGACACGGAGAAAAACCGCTCCACAGATGACGCACAATTACTGTGCCGTTAAGAACTACATGTGGAGACGGTTTCAAGTAAATATCGGTATATCATTTGGATTAACGCACCACCCGCTCCATAACAGATGGAGCATATCGGTGAGCAACAGTTGATCGAAGGCAGTACGTATGTACGTAATAAGATCAAATATCGGACAAAGTCGACCTGCTGTGTCTTTCTGTTCTGTCTGCATCTCCTATAAGCTGCGCTGTATAAGTTCTACTATGCTTAGATATGTATTTAGATGATAGAGGCAGCAAGCGGTTGAGGTACCTCTATCTGGCGCAGGCGCAGGTCATTGCTTCTGCCGCGTGTTCTGCGCCGAGTGTGACGCACACACCGGCCGCTGCGAGAAGCTTCATACGTAAACACACAACATCTTCTCTGTCATCTTAATGTAGTTTGAATGAAGTGCTCATACGAGTTATTATCAGTGGCAGGCTGCCCACGCCCCGCGCCAGCGCCGCGTCGCGGTGCGCTAATGGCTCTCGGAGGTGCTCAAGTGTTTGATACACTCGACTTGAATGCAACGTCAATAATCTGTTGTTGGCATCAAGTGCATCACCACCAAGTGTGTTTCAAACTCAATATCTTTGTTATTGCATTGTCCATTGCGTTTAATGTATTTTGTATTTTTGATTACGTTATTAAGTATTTGCTGGCAGCACGACGCTTACTGGTAGTAAGTCCACCCATAATGGACGAAAAATTGCGTGTGCTTACCGCCAAGTGCTGCAGCGAGCGCGCGCCCGCGGCGAGACTAATGCCGGCGCCCGGCTGCGCCCGCGCCGCTGGCACCGCGCTATTTGTCCCGCGAAAACATACCGTAGTAGTTATGTACATGTACATACCGGCATATACCGGGACGCGCGGATATCTTGCAATTACATCTCGGCCGCGGCGGTTCAATAGCGCGGCTCAAAACTATCGAGTGTAGCGCCTATTAGAATAGAATATGTATGAACAGCAGCTGAAGGGGCGATAAGGGCCGCGGCACACCGCCCGTGTATTATGTATGAGGGATCTGCATGCGCGATGCAAGATAGGCGCTCGTTATGCCGCAGCCTCTGTGCGCTCCCACTCTACAGGGTGCACTCTAAGTCGATAGCGGAACTTTAAGTAGGCTGTCTACTGATCAATACAAACAACTTGTACTAGGTGGCGACAAAAATGGAGCGAAAAAAATATCAGCTGTTTCATACATTTGGCGTAGTAGTTGGCCACCTAGTACAAGTTGTTTGTATTGATAAGTAGATAGCCCACTTAAAGTTTCGCTATCGATTTAGAGTGCACCCCACTCGCTCGCTCGCGGGCGCGCAACGGAATAATTTTCTTCAAAACAAAGCTTCGTCGGATACGTTTTGAAACATCGCTGATGAGCCCCATTTGTCAGCATATTGTTCGCGAGTAGAGACAAACAAACAAACACTGTACTGTATCTACAGTACACCGCCGCCCGCGCTCCGTCTCGTGACGCTTATTAAAAAGAGTTTTATTCTTATTAAAAAGAGTTTCATTCACGGCGCAATTAGTCTCCGAGCATGAGCGATCGCTCGAAGCGACTTTGTGTAGTACAGCCGGCCTCACCCAAAGATACCCCTTTTTGTTCGATTGGTGCCCTTATGCCGCGCGCGTTAAGAGCTGCCATGGGGTATCTGTGACTGTGGCCCACCGTACCTATACCTACCTACCTAGATAAATAATTGTGCGTACGCACGCGCTGCGTTCACTACATCACATCACACACCACGCACATACAGACACGGCAGACAACATAATGCGCCAACTGCCAAGAGGCAAACATTGATTCAGCGGCACCGGCATGTACCAAGTAATCTCAGTGCAGCAGCCAGCAGAGATCCTCGGATCTCCGGCAGGCGCATCCGAGCAACTTACCTTGATATACCTATGTTATATGTATAGGTATGTATAAAGAGTCGACCGTATCATGGCCAGCGTCGGCCGCGGCCGTGGCGCGAACAAATTGTATTTACCGACGCTATTAATCCCGCGCCGATCGCCCGTCTCTTCTCCCGCAGCTTATTTAATTATAAATAGTTGCATGCACCACATTGGCCCCCGCCCTGTAGTCTGTTCCACTGGATACTGTTATGATGAGACGCTCTTGCACGTGTCAACGCAGGAAGCAGCAATTGGTGCATAAAAATTGGTAGGTAGGTATGAGTTAGAGCAACTATTCTGTGATTGAATATCGCAATCATTTTATAATTTTTATACAATGACAGCTTATTACTTTCTGAGGAAGATGATTATGATGCAAATTGTTGAGCAAATCTTTTTTTAATACAGTTGCTCAAAAAGTGGCGTATTGCAGGGACGTATAGCGTTCGGGATGTGGGCTATTACACACTCGTGCTTTTTTTTACCTTTCCCGCACTCGTGCGTTCTCTTTCCCAACTGTCAAAATAATGTCTATTAAAAAGAAAAACCAACCATGAAGTTTTTACTAAAAAAGTTTTTATGTTTCATGCAAATACGTATATTTCTAAAAAGAAGCTACTAATTTGTTTCAATATCAGATTTAATGATTTGATTGAATGATTTTGGTTAGGTTTCATTTCATTAAATTTCATTTTCATTTCATATCAATAAAAAACTTCTACTGAAGACTTGGCTGTATGGGCATAGTTCCCTTTGCCTACCCTTTGTGGGGCTATTACGTAAATAAAATAACCCACTGATTTAGAAAAAAACCCAACTTTCGACTGTCAAAAACACGATTTGGTATTATGTAACTCGGCTTTATCACGGTTGCTAAAGCTATCCACTCCACCATAGACAAATCCCATATTTGGTCATAAACGATAGGTCGATGGAAAGAAAACGGCATTCCGTAAAAAAAAATAAGCACTCTCAAATGTCAAAGTAGGTGACATCCACTGTATTTTAAAACACTGATAGGGAGCAGCTTTTTTGAAGTGGAATTGCGTTATTTTAACTTATAAAAGCAAGAAATATGCCCCATAGTAAGGGAAAAGTGAAATTAATTCTTCCAAATTAGTTCAACTAGAGGAAATTGTGTCGAGTTTTGTTTTTCATAGGATAAATATGTATTTCGCAGGAATGACCCGCAATAGCCAGATATTGCACTTTTGGCTGCTATGACACTCCTTTGTCCTCAAAAACGTTGCAGCAGAATGCAAGGCAAGAATATATCAATGCAATACCTACCCTAACAACTTTACATATCAACCCCTTTTGACATCAATTATTATTTTTTGGTTTTCCAGGTTGATCACGGACTAGGTAGTATCTAAGTACGCGAACGGGTCGTACGTAGGTACTTATTAGTAAAACGTGGGCGCTCTGAATCTAAAGATGGCACAGCCCCTTTTTCCCTGAAGTTTTACATAGATACCCGGGAAACATACCTACCTAACATCCCAACAAGTGCAGAAAGGAGAAATTATGGAAGGCAATGGATGGTAAGCTATTTCGCTTGGCCGACAGTTTATACTATGGTTATCCACTTGGTAATTTTATTGTGAATGAAACCACTTTGAGAAAATCCGCTTAGTCGGCCCCGTGTGTACATATTTATGTATTGACCTTGTCAATTCCTATGGACTGGGCCAAATTAGCAGAGAGGATAGCATAAATAGTGGTGGGCAAGCCTACTGCATTTAAACATGTCCCACGCACAATACAGTGAGCTGTCTGCGTCCTCACTATCTAAGCATGAATGGAGGTGCCGCTAGAGCTATAGACACTATTAACCAAATCAAATTATAGCTCCAAGTCTAATACTGTGTGTGTGGCAAGTGGCACTCACTCGAAGTAGAGGTACTTACCTACAGGGGTGAAGCAACCACTTGGACGCTGTTGTGCCGACTTGTGCCTGATGATGAAGTAGGCTTGCCCGGCCATCACCTAGGTCTACCTACCATCCTCTCAGCTAAGTCAGCCTATAATGTGTGTCTCAAATAAGTTATTGTGTGAATGGGTCTGTTTGAAAACCAGCGCTGCAGTTACATTAGTTGATGCTGTAACTACAGCATCAGCTGAAACAATCAAATTTTCCACAGATACCTAGTACTTACCTATATATTTTTTTGTGTTACTTTTGTCGTAATAAATCATTTTTAATTCTAATTTACAGGAAAGACAAGTCAATACGTACAGTGCCAACTAAGTCGCAGGTTTCTTCATGATATTTTACACAGATAGTGACTTGTAAATTCAAAAATGTAGGCATTTACTTAACTTTGAAATAAGCTTGTCTTATGTACCTACATCCCCGCACTGAGACCTTACGCTATGTGTCCATCGTTCTACCTACTGGGGTGTCACCGCTTTATCCGGTCATACCGAAGAGAGTCGATTAACTCATCAAAACAAGCAACTTTTACTAGGGGACAAAATGTGAAATAAAAAAAAGCTATGCAACTCCCTTTTGTATGACACGACCTTTCTGTAGCACCCTGTATATTCAAATATTCTCTGACTTACCTACTCCATGAAAGACAAGTACATATAAGTACCTACAAAAGTGCAGTCATATTTTAACTAAGCCAGCGACTTAGTTGGTTGTTGTAATGAATGTAATGTAATGAAAACTGCTAGAGGTTGCTTCCCCATCTACCTCTAGTGTGAAATGCTACATGCTACTGCTACTGGATGCTGTACAAGTCCTACATGCAAAGGCCTATGTTTTTATTAAGTATGTGCACTACAGAAGATGTGCCCGTTACGTTGGAATCCCCGCTTTACATTATTGAGATCCTTAAGTTCTAACTAACATCAAGCCACTCACCACTGCATTTCTATGTTTTACCTTACTAAAATCAATTGCAATAAGAGTCTTTATTTATTTCAGTTTTATGAGACACAAGCCCACAATGAAACGCTGTCGCTGCAGAAGAAAGTTATAAAGTGAATCCATCCAAACAAATATTCATAAAATATATCATAAGTAGATTGTACCACTGGATGCAAATCATTAAGTTACTTATATAGATGCAAAGGCCTGAGTGTATAAGATATTTAATATTTACCAATATATGGCCTACGGCCTTATCGGGGCTGAAATTTATGATTTTATTTTTATATCGAGTCATTAAAAGTTAATAATATGTAAGTACTGAATATGAAGTACATTCTGTTGACATTCATTATTACTGTTACTACGCTGCAAGTATAAAATTTGGAGAGGGAAAAATAAACACCACAAAATTCATAATAGAGTTTTATTTACCTATTAGGAAACTTTTCACAGTACATCACAGTACGTAGTAACTCTAGCTGTGGAATACAAAGATCTAGTCATCCATTAGTTACACTCTAGCTGAAATACAAGACTAAGTCAACCAGTCTGAGCACGGTTTCCCTTTTTGCAATTCTCACATAGCCGTGCAAGTCTCACTGTCCATGGCTTTTGACGGCCTTCCGGGGATGGTCGGCACTCGAAGACCGTGGTCTGGGGTTCTTGTTGGCCGCCGTAGATCGTAGAGGGCTTCGGTCGGACGCGAGCCGCGCCACGGAGGTGTCCAGCCTCTTCACGTCCACTTGAGGTCCCTCGCGACCGTTATTTTTCTCACGTAGCGAGCCGCGCCGACGACGATGGTGTTTCCCATGTCATTCCCTGGGCTCAGACACGAGACACATGACTGTTTATCTCCTAGTCGAAGCCAAAGCGTGCCGCAGTGGTGTCAAGCTCGTTGATAACGTGGTGTTTCGTAGCTATACGGCGTGCTGTAGGTATCGTTGTGGAGAAGGTTGGCTTATCGAGCACCTTTGTTTTCGGTCGATTAACATCGAATTTTCAAGTTAATTCGCAGAAAAAATATTTGTAAACAGACCATAGAATACGAAACAGACGAGTGAATTTGACAGATGCCACTTACCACAGACAATAGAAAGCAAAAAAGAACGAAATTGGGTCTTTGAGAAAAATTATTTCATAGACAAATGTCACAGTAAATATCGATATGATTTTACATCACTATCAGTTTCCACTGTAGTATTTTGTCTTACATAATCGCAATGGGTGACTTTAACAAAACTACGATCGTGTATGTTTTTAGCAACTTATAACTATGTGGAAATTTTTAGCTAATACGCCGGCAGAATGGGTGAAGAAAAAAAAACTCTGCTTATTTTCTACGGTTGGCGCCATTTTGATTTTTCAGAAATTTTCTTTGCTTTAGTTGTTTGTTGCACAAAATGAGTAATTTCGACCCTAGTTTTTTTTTTATTAACACCACCGGAACTCAGTATAATTGCACAAAATGCTTCGGAGAACATTTTACCGGAAAAGTCAAAAATGTTATGTTAGTTGATTTTATTGTGTTTTTATTATTTTATTAAATTGCTTCATTTTTTCGCAACTGTATCCGCAACTGTAATAGTCGTTCAGTACACGTGCGGAACCGTCATTGCAACTTGTTCCGACTGTCAAACCTCGCCTTCGGCTGCGCCTCGGCTCGGGTAGCCATTTGTCGGAACTCTTTGCAATGACAGCCTTTCCACACTTGTAATGAAATATATATTACAGTATAATAACTATTAATTTAAGTAGGTATTACATACAATATTTTTGATACTAACCCGTTGTAGCAGATGTAGAGCAACAAATAGAAGTTCCCGCGTTGGAATATTGGTCTTACAATAACATATTTTATGTTTATTTTGAATTCCGGTTATATTGAGCACGGAGTGTCTGCCGGCTAAAGTCAGAGCACTCGCGGCAGAGTGATTCGACACTCGTCAGTCGATCGCTGGAGCGCATTGCGTTTTTGTGTCGGTCGAGATCGGTATCTGTTAAAAGCCCCACTAATGTTTATCATTGTTTGTAGTAATCCCGTCCGCCCGTCCGCCGCGCCGCCGCCGCCGCCGCCGCCGGCCGACCGGTTGTGCAACGCGCCCGAGCTTTTTCAAACTCATTTTGTTTGAGAGCAATAACGTTAAACGAAGCGCGTGTGCGCCCCGCTTGTTCCACCTGCTTGTTGCCCTGCGCCTGCGCTGTCTCAACCGCCTGTCGCCAGCCACGCTCGCTGCTATATTTATGATTAAGCAACGAGCATTATAAAATGTATAAAAAACTCGAGCACATATTCGCCAGCCATTAATAAACAAGCAACGTTCGGTTTAATTAATATTATTTAAGTGCTAGTTCAGCGAGCGTGGCCCACTTGCTGCTGATTAAATACTCCGAGCTGAGGTCGGGGAGCAGGGGAACACACTCACGACTTTCAGATTCAGACACTTGGTGGGGTTATGGAACTAAAGATTGTATAGTATAGAGGCAAAACCAAAGCCATGAGTCGGAGAGCTTGATCTTGGGTGCGCTCAATAGCACTAGTAGGTATGGGGTAGGAAAAAAACATGTAGAGCCATTTTTCCTTGTAATGTTGTTAGAAATGTTGTAGCAATTACTTGCTAAGGATTCCATGGAAGGCCATCAGAACAAACGGGCCTATCCACAAAGAGCTTAAAATAAGCTTCCCCATCAATGATTGCCAACTTTTTTCAGAACTGAATTGAGACACCCTGACCTCCGCTATTTTTATTTGTCGGATCACAGTTCCCAGGATTGAGGTAACGACTAGATGGATGGACGGCTTTAGGAGAACATGGTGGTGCCGTCTTACAACAACACTTGAGGATATTGAAAGACGATGAACAAATATTGCTAAACGTTTCAGCTTAGTAGACTGAGAAGTGCTTTGTGCCGCGTGTCGTACTCGTGTTGTCGCGCGACGGTGCGGTGGCGGCGCGGGGGCCCGCGCGGGTCAATTGCGATATACTTACTTATGACAGCTAACTTTCTCCACGGCATATTCAAGAGAGCTAACCGTATATGCACTTTGAATTTTGATGTTCAGACAACAGTTACTCGGCTGCGTTCAATCTTCCGTTTAAATCTTTATCTTGAGTTGTATAAAAGCAGAAGAGGAGGCGTATGGCTTACATAATGATGAGATGTATGTAAAATACAAGGGTAGGTACCGATGATGTATTTATCACCATGTGGCGCGCCGCGACGTGAACCATTTAATCGATCGCTCTCGCGTGTTGTCGGATAGCTTCGGCCAGGGCCCTTAGCCTGTAACGCAATGGCGGGTCAATGGCGTCCCGGCAGAAGGCCAAAACCGGGCTCTCCTCGTTTTTCTCCAACAACCAGAGAACTAATCCTCTAGAATTAGAATCAAAATATTCTTTGCTGTACTACAAAAACATTAAAAGGACAGACAGCGTTAGCAAATCGTAATTGAAGTCGTCACCTGAAAGCCCATTTTGGCACCATTGTGTTACAGGCTAAGGGCCCAGATAATTGACCGATTGAGGCGTGATTTGTGGTGGCGATAGCATCGAGGCAAGCCGACGCGTTGCGGTGCGGTGCGGTGCGGTGCGGTGCGGTGCGGTGCGGCGCGACAGGAAGCGTTTTTTCAAGTCGTGACAATTAGCCGTCGCTTGTGAGGAGCGTGCGTGTCCGCGCGCTCGTTAGCGACACTACACGACCCACGAAGAACCGGGACCGGGGTCGCGCTACACACTTGATTAGATACCATTGAAGAGTTACGCCTTGATAAGGCTCCATCCGATATACGGGGCACGGCTAAGCAGTTTCTTGTAGCCTGATTCCGGAGTCCAGAGTCAGTTCTGCCTTAGGTACTCGTAGTTCTAAGTGCTCCTGGCAGAAACTCTTGTTTATGCTGAGTCAAGCTATCACTCGCTGTGTGAGGAGAGCAGAGTCTTTGTGTGAGTTAATGAAAACAAGGTGAAAACATTGATAACTCGTTTTTTCTTTGTTTTCATAAGTTAAGCGACAGCAGTATCGGTAGATTTGTTAGTTTTCTCTACTTCGTGTCTTCTTGAGTCGGCACAGCTCTCCGGAACTAATGTCGGCGGCGGGGCGCGGGGCGCGGTGGCAGGAGGAGGGGGATGAGCCGTGAAATCACGCATGAAAAGCCGTGAAGTGTAATTAGTGTAGGTACGCTCTGATGACGCGCTGATGACAGCGGGGGCACCGGGCCTCAAGCAAAATACGGTCAGCGACACCCGGATAAAACCATTTTTGCTTGATGTATGTTTACCTGTTTTATAGATTAACGTTCCTGTCCTACAAGGTTTACTCGAAGAAATCTCTTACCGAGATGCCGCCTTTGTACATGTCGTAATGTTTTTCGTGTGCAATAAAGTCCGATCGTCACCGCCGCGCCGATGGCTGCTGACCGGCCCCGGGCGGCGGCGGCGGCGGCGGCAGATAGCGAGCCGGTGCTTTGTCTCTCGCCCGCCATTGTGCCGCGTCTCGGCAGAAGCCTCAATTAAGCCACGACGAGTAATTGTGTGGACACATTGTCGCCGTATCGCGGCAGAACTAATTGAGCGCGAAATCGATCGCGCGCGAACAATGTCGCCGCTCGCTCGACCAATCGTGCGCGCGCGCCCCGTCCCCCGCCCGCCCCTCCCACCCCGCCCGCGCCACGCCGCTGCACACAATGCAACCACCCACCCGGAGCTGCTGAAACATGACTCTTTTCAAAATGGCAACGTGGTGTGACGTCACTGCTCCAGCTGCATCCATGCAGCCTCTGACCCATGGAGTGTGCAGTTAGCATAATGTGGTTGACTTGACAGTTTTAAGTATGTTAATACTTGCTGAGCCAACTTAGCCGCGAGTTTCCTCAGGATATAGGTACGAGTACATGCTGTACTGAGAATCGAACCTTGTCTTTCCTGTGGACTTAGCTGTCTGGTGTACGTGCTGGGCAAGCCACTCCATCCAATGTCCAAGCATTGCAGCGCCGAGGGGTCCCTTCAACCATCTAGTGTGAGTGACGGTGCCAGTGGACGCTGTAAAAATCATCTTAATCGTAGATGCAAAGGTCAAGTATTCATCAGTTTTTTTTATTAGTTGTTTTTGTACTAAAGTTTTGCCGAAGAATATTTTAAGCTGCATAGTGGAGCCGATGCTTGCTGAAACGCTGCGCAGCATATACTGTGGATTAGAGGTGTGTAGTTCGCGAATGAATGCTTCGATTGAATGCATTCGTTATATGAAACCATTCATTCATTCATTCACTACCAATCTTTACATATCACATTCACTCTAGTCCACGTAGTTCATTCTTCAAGAAACATTCTTAAATCTACCACGCTAAGAACCAAAATTCTGTAAATCTTTATATATCACATTCATTCTAGTCCACGTAGTTCATTCTTCAAGAAACATTCTTAAATCTACCACACTAAGGCCCAAAATTCTGTAACTGATGTGTCTCGCCTTTGTTACCTTTGTCATTCGCGGACTACCGTGAGTCAAAAGATACGTGAACGAACTACTGAGCTATGAACTGTGATTGAGCTGTGAACTATGAATGAACTGTGAATGAACTGTGAATGAACTATGAATGAACTATGAATGAGCTGTGAACTATGAATGAACTGTGAACTAAAAGAGTGAACTAGTTCAGTGAAGGAAATGAACTATATCATTCTTTTCTTTTCACTGAAGCGTTTCGCGCACCTCTACTGTGGATACGCTGGTAGTCTGCGCGCCTGCGCGTCGCGTCGCATCGCCGCCGGCGCATCCTCTCGCGAGCGATTTGTCTAATCACCGCTAATTACCAACACAACCACGATTGACGACTCATTAGGGACTACTCTCTGCGCCGGAAATGCTTCGACTTTACTTGCATTGAGCACCGGTTTCTGAATTCAGAATTTCACTTGAGTAGCAGAAAAACATCTGGTAAATAAAGCTTGCATAAGCTGTGATGCCACCGCCACCCAGAGGGAAAGTACTCAATTTGAGATAGCAAATTTCACTCAAACGAAATTATTTTTGAAAAGAAACAAAACTGTATTCATAGTTTTTAATACGCTATGCGCATCAAAAAACATAATTTTGTACTTTTATGGCAACAATCCATAGACTCAATAATAAGGAACAAATCTCTCTAACAAACATGGAAAATTAAATGAAAGGAAAATCATGAAAGAAAAGAAGAAGCATTTTTATATATTAGCTCGGAAACAGTAGATTTCCCGAGCATAGATTCCGTGAGAACTTTAGTAACTGAAATTACAGACTTTACCTACTTCTAGCTTTACTCATATAAAGATACAGGGGGGTGAAAAGAGCCTCGAGTTGCTTCGAGAAAAGTATGGTAGGTATGGGGTGCCTCTGTATTGCTCGATAAAAACACGTTTGTTGTTTGGGGTTTTATATAATTTAATTTTGTTTTTGTGTCCTCCCCCAATATTAACACATATTCGTTGAAAAATTCAACTGTCTAGGTACCCATTACGGTTGCAAAGATACAGCCCTTTAAATGTAGAACAGACAGACAGCGGAAGCAGAGGTTCTCTTTGTAGATTAGATATCTAACTGGGGTAGGTTTATAATAATATTTTCTGTTGACTTAAGAGGCCCCTTCAGGACCGTGGGAACTCGGCGATAGCCAAGCGCGTGAAACACTGTTTTCTATAGCTGTTTCACCCAGAGCGAGACGGGGCGCGGGAAAAGTGAGAGGCAATGCGGCTGTATGAGTCTACGTGTGTTCGTGTCCTTTCGTGAGTATGTAGTTGTAGTTATAACGTAATAGATCTATTTTCCCAATTTTTTTCGTAGTCCCGCTGCCATTTCTACATTTTCTTAGCTATTTAAAAAATCTTTTTTTTTCTGACAAGTAATAGTTATTTGTTATGCAAGAATGCAAAATTATTGTTTGCGGCGAGTGCTTGTATTGAAAACCGAGCTAGCGAAGGTTTCTAAAATTGAGCCACGAGCGTAGCGAGTGGTTCAAAAAAAGAAACCTGAGCGTAGCGAGGTATTCAGAAGCACGAGACGCAAATAATATTGCATTCGTGCGAAACACAAAACTTTTCATCTCACAGAAGCGAGGAAATGACTTTGTTAGCCAAGCGGGACAAACTCTATAGACAACTACTTACAAGCAAAACAGGTGAGTCAAATAAGTTTCTTTTAAAAGCATATTTTACTGTAGTTACGGCTGCCGCACTAAAGTTTTGAGCTTCGTTGGTATTAAAACCATTCGTTTTATTAATAATTTCCTGAAGTTTATTTATCCAGACACAAAAATAATGTAAATAAAAGAATGTTTTTTTTTTCCGGGTGCATTCTGAACTTATACCATATAAATTAAAATTTTGTAGGAGATAAAAAATTAAATTAGTAATATCGTTTGAAAAAATGTATTTAACAAACCGAAACATAATTATCTATTTGATAAAACAGAAGCGCAGCATTTTTTTTATTTACTGGTATTTAAAAATAAATATGTGTACAAAATATTGAAAAGACTATAAGAAGAAACCGCGTTTCTGAATGTTCTATTCCGTGACTTTACCTTTTTAAAAGATGCTTATGCACCATTTACATTCACAGTTTTGTATAGAGAATGGGCACGAACAATCGCTTACGTTGAAATACGCGTTTAAACGAACTATGAATGAGGTTTTATTTTCCAACCGGATCTGGCATCTACTTAAACGGCCAGTGTTTTTTTTCTTTTTCAAAACCATAGGGCGCGGGAAAGACTGTCCCGGCGTCGCGTTCAAATTTCGAAGCGCACAAAAGTTCAGATAGTTTAAATCCGGCCTTTACACGATCGTAAGTTACTAGTAACAGCAAACTTTCCGAGCGTGGGAGATGAAAAATACATTATTGACGTTTCCAAGGTAGTTAGACTCCAATAGACACTGTAATAATGTAAGTAAATAACAGCTGAAAGTAACCCCCTTTTCGGCGCGAAAAACGCATCGCTCTAATTTCTTTCAGGCTATTTTTTTATTATAAAAACTATTTGCAAACCTCCGTATTGGTCATCTACTGATATAAACCAAGTTTCAGCAAAATCCAGCCTATAGTTTAGAAATTAAACCGGAACTACGTTTGTATGGGAAATCGCTGCTTAAGTGCGTTCTTAACATTTCCCAGTGGCACCATTAACGCATGTAGGTATAACTCGTTTTTGTTAACTTTTTAAAAGTGTAAGTGCTCGCTCATTGCAAACATTTATTTAAGATACAGTTTTTTTTTTAAGGTTCTACGGAAGAATTTAAGGTTTTTTAAACTTTACAATGCACCTTTTATAGTATAATCATATTCAGTATGAAATGTAGGTAAAGGATGTAATCATGTAACCGACGGTAGTAATTGTCCGGCGGCGGCGGCGGATGTCCGGCGTCCTTGCACTTCCGGCGCACGCGCCGCTGACAATTTACACAAATATTTGACATTTACATTGCACTTGGGTGCCGCCGCCCGCTGCGGATGATATTCACCTTTTTTTGTGGGGGAAAAAACCTGGCACTTGCGCATGCCACCGCCCGACGACACTGATAATTATATCTCGTGCAATTATAAATGCAAAGCCAATTAACAGCTGCTGAGTGAACTCCACGTGGCGAGCGCGTCCAAGGGGCGCTCCGCATTGTTTTTTTGTTTTCTGACGGACAGATAGAGAGCGTTGGTTGATTGCGCGACAATGCGACAATTAGTGGCGCAGCTGCGCGTGACGTCACGTGTAGGGTGGACGGCGCGTGGACAGTTAATGCTCGGGGTGACGGATGGGTCACTGCATTTATGCTCCAATAACCAGAGGTGGCCCAGGATAGAGTTGTGAGGAACACAAGAGGGCAGGCCTATGCCCAGCAGTGGGACACGAAATCCAGGCTACCTTAAAGATAAAAAAAATTAAGCGCTTGAGCGCTTGAGTGTAATTTAATTATTTATATGAATGCTGATAAAATTGGATACATGGTGAGCCGCTATTGTTAAATTGTGCTCGACGGGCGTTCTGTTTGCCTTGTCATGTATGTATCTATTATCTAAGTGTGAATTCTCACACACTATCGCACTTGTCGCCTCAATCGAGGAACATGACAGTCGCTGATGGCTCATAATCCGTCAATCCTATGATTTCGGGCAGAGCGATAACGAAATATTAATTAAATCTTAACGAGTAACGAACGAGCGATAGCGCCGTAGCGAATGGAGGCGTCATCGACGCGCGCCGCTGCCGCGCTGATAGCGACGCTCTATCGGAGATATGACGTCGATAGAGAACCCCGAAAATCTTCTGCTTCTAGTGATTCATTACCGTAACAAAATGCAGCCGTAAATGACCACAGCTTCTAAAATAACCGACCCCACTATGATCGAGTTCTACACTCTCTGATTGGAGAGATAGTTTGTGGAGATTGCAACTACAAATTGCGCAAAGTGATCGTTACTTTGTAGCTGCAGCAGTGCAATGGACCGCAGATCGCTGCGCTAGCATCGCTGGTACAGACAGCGACACTAAAGATCTATAAACTGTATTGTTCGATAGTCGCCCTTATGAATCCCCTGAAGCTGAAGCTCTGCAGCCCTCTCGCTCGCACTTTTCAACATTTTAATTGATTGTAAGAGAATGATTCAACGTTGGACGATAAAATATAGTTGCAGACATAGATAATAAAGCTATCGACATGTGGACATACTTTAAATTACACATTTATAGTTTAAAAATAAATATTACTGAACTACTACTTTTAACCGAAGTTCAGTGATATTTTTTTTATTAGTAGGAATATGAAATCAAAAGTGTGTCCACATGTCGATAGCTTTATTATCTATGTCTGCAACTATATTTTATCGTCCAGCGTTGAATCATTCTCTTACAATCAATTGGAGAGGGCTGCAGAGCTTCAGGGGATTCTTAAGCCGCACACACTAAAACCGTGCTTAAAACACCTACATACCACTAAAGCTTGTTGTACATACCTACTCGTACCGCGCCGTGATGACGAAACCCAAAATGAGGAGGAATTTATACAAAAGTAGGTAAAATAAAGCTCAGCGCGACCAAAAGACCCTTCGTCTTGGACTTGGGGCATCTGGCCTAATTAAAATACTGCGGGGCGCGGGGCGGGCGCGGGCGGGCGGGGGGCGAGCGGGGGCTTCCGAGAAGCTATAGCGCGTCCTCCCGCCCGCTCCCCGCCGCCTCGCCCCGCGCGCAATCATGTAATTATATCATTCCTGCGGAGAAATCGCAATGAGATTTATTGCTGGTTTTTTCTTAGATCGCTCCGATTTATCCCGGGGGTGAGGCTGGAGGGCGGGGAGCGGGGGGGACATTCAGTTAATTATACTAATGAATGAGAGGACACTCCACGGACGGTGCGGGGCCGCGGAGGGACGGGGAAGGGGGTTCGAGGCAAGCTCAATCAATTACCAGCGTCGATTGTATCAATATCTGTCACGCACTCACTATCGGCCGATGACATCTCCTCGCACCTGACAAACGATAAACAACACACGCGCCGATGAGGATTTTCCTCACCAGCGTCCACCCACTTTAAACCGGACTTAATGGAATAAGTTCATAGATCGTGGAGCCGATTTTAGTACCTAGTTCCGCGATGAGGCAGCGGACCCTGCGCCTGCGCGGCACACACAACCGAAGGATTCATAAATATAATGCGACGGGACATCCATTAGCATCGAGCACGTGAAATGGCGCGATTTCCCGAAAAGGTCGCCGCGATGCGCGATAGCCCGCGATCGCGCGATCTGTCGCGATACCGAGCGATATTTATGCGTCACGTCTGCGAAGCCTTAATTACAGTCTGCGGCTGTGCTGTTGTGGGTCTGTGAGGCTGAAGCCTGTGAACCGAGCACGCGGGCCACGGCCGCTCGACCGCGGGCCGTTACGTTACCTTACATGTGTTTACGTTAGAGCTTCGTGCCGTTAATCACAATTAGTCTAATGCCTCGTTACCACGGCGGCCGCCACGAACGATTCGTCATAATTACTGGGATCCGGCACAGTACCTACGAGTAGTGCCGACTACGCGCCGCCGCCGGGTGGTGTACGTACTTCCTAGTGTCGCGGTAAACATATTATTGCTGTGTGTGATAATGAAAATAATAAACCAAACCCAATAAAATGTATGATCATTAGGTGTTCGCAGTGCGTTCGCAATTTCAACTCTTAAATAGTTTTAATTATAACGACATGATGATATTGGTCACCGCTCGCGTGGCAGACTCTATGCGCTGGATATAGAAGCGGTATTTCTGCGGCACAATGCTAATTTAGAGTGTTATTAATGTGAATCAACGGCATCTCCTCGCCTGTTAATTGGTCGTGGGAATGTGTCTGACGTCACCGCGCTACGCGCATGCGCCGACAACTCCTCGACTCTACATTATAGCTATTAGAGATAAAAGCTAATATACATTTTACTTCACAAGAAATAGCCATCTTTCAGCGCGACCTCACAAGCCAACGCGTTGTGTCTGTGAACTTAGCAGGTCATTTTCCAGAAAGTACAAAACTAAGGGCAGTTCTAGTAGCATACCCTATAGTTCTACAGTTCTGCATACTTTTTTTAAATAGTTCTGCAACCAAAGTGCAAAAAAAACATAAAAAATGTTTTTGGTAAAATCACCTGCTAACTTCACACTACACTTCGTAGCATACCTGTGGTTTGCAATGCCATGACCAAATAAGTTAGTTTTATCTCATAGTTCTGGTGCAGGGAGGCCAGAAAGCCACAGTTCTAGTGGAAATTTGCCAGAAAATGGTGAAAACCATCAAAATGTACGGTCAGCAAAACAAGCCAGAAAATTATGGTAATTAGGTCAGTTGTATTCAATCCAGGCATCATTATTTCAATTTATGTCGATGGTAAGGCCCCAAGACGTGATAAAACTTAAGAGTTCTACCGTCTAAAGGCAAAAACGCAATAGTTCTAGCCCAAAAAGTGAAATAAATGTTCAAAATATTTACAGGCATGTCTTGCTAGCCACAAGGACAATCTAAGCGCCAGAAAGTCCGGAGTTCTAGTTAGCTGGACCATCAAGGCTGATATAGACACGGAGTTCTACTGACTAAAGGCAAAAACGCAATAGTTCTAGCCCAAAAACTGATTAAAAATAGTTCAAAACATTTACAGGCATGTCTTGCTAGTCACAAGGACAATCTGAGTGCCAGCAAGTCCGGAGTTCTAGTTAGCAGGATCATCAAGGCTGATATAGACATGGAGTTCTACTGTCTAAAGGCAAGAATACAATAGTTCTAGCCCAAAAAGTGATAAATACAATATTCAAAATATATACAGGTATGTCTTGCTAGCCACAAGGACAATCTGAGCGCCAGCAAGTCCGGAGTTCTAGTTAGCAGGATCATCAAGGCTGATATAGACATGGAGTTCTACTGTCTAAAGGCAAAAACGCAATAGTTCTAGCCCAAAAACTGATTAAAAATTGTTCAAAATATTTACAGGCATGTCTTGCTAGCCACAAGGACAATCTGAGCGCCAGCAAGTCCAGAGTTCTAGTTAGCAGAATCATCAAGGCTGATATCGACATGGAGTTCTATTATCTAAAGGCAAAAATACAATAGTTCTAGACCAAAAAGTGATAAATACAATATTCAAAATATATACAAGTATGTCTTGCTAGCCACAAGGACAATCTGAGCGCCAGCAAGTCCAGAGTTCTAGTTAGCAGAATCATCAAGGCTTATACAGACATGGAGTTCTATTGTCTAAAGGCAAAAATACAATAGTTCTAGCCCAAAAAGTGATAAATAAAATACTCAAAATATATACAAGTATGTCTTGCTAGCCACAAGGACAATCTGAGCGCCAGCAAGTCAGGAGTTCTAGTTAGCAGGATTATCAAGGCTGATATAGACATTAAGTTCTACTGTCTAAAGGCAAAAACGCAATAGTTATAGCCCAAAAACTGATTAAAATAGTTCAAAATATTTACAGGCATGTCTTGCTAGCCACAAGGACAATCTGAGTGCTAGCAAGTCCGGAGTTCTAGTTAGCAGGATCATCAAGGCTGATATAGACATGAAGTTCTACTGTCTAAAGGCAAAAACGCAATAGTTCTAGCCCAAAAACTGATTAAAAATAGTTCAAAACATTTACAGGCATGTCTTGCTAGTCACAAGGACAATCTGAGCGCCAGCAAGTCCGGAGTTCTAGTTAGCAGGATTGTCAAGGCTGATATAAACATGGAGTTCTATTGTCCAAAGGCAAAAATACAATAGTTCTAGCCCAAAAAGTGATAAATAAAATATTCAAAATATATACAAGTATGTCTTGCTAGCCACAAGGACAATCTGAGCGCCAGCAAGTCCGGAGTTCTAGTTAGCAGGATCATCAAGGCTGATATAGACATGGAGTTCTACTGTCTAAAGGCAAAAACGCAATAGTTCTAGCCCAAAAACTGATTAAAAATAGTTCAAAATATTTACAGGCATGTCTTGCTAGCCACAACTACAATCTGAGCGCCAGCAAGTCCAGAGTTCTAGTTAGCAGAATCATCAAGGCTGATATCAACATGTAGTTCTATTGTCTAAAGGCAAAAATACAATAGTTCTAGCCCAAAAAGTGATAAATAAAATATTCAAAATATATACAAGTATGTCTTGCTAGCCACAAGGACAATCTGAGCGCCAGCAAGTCCGGAGTTCTAGTTAGCAGGATCATCAAGGCTGATATAGACATTAAGTTTTACTGACTAAAGGCAAAAACGCAATAGTTCTAGCCCAAAAACTGATTAAAAATAGTTCAAAATATTTACAGGCATGTCTTGCTAGTCACAAGGACAATATGAGCGCCAGCAAGTCCGGAGTTCTAGTCAGCAGGATC
>OX439386.1:13420147-13550234 GCA_949319315.1 Zelleria hepariella | reverse complement strand
GAGGCCAAGAGAATTTTTAAGTTCGAACATGAGCCAAATCGGTCGAGGGGTTGCTGAGATATGGGGTTGTTAAGTTTATATGGGGTCGCGAGTTCATAGTTCGGGGCGAACCACTAGTATATTTTGTGCGCTGTCGGGTTTTTTGTTTATGTTTTTTCTTTTTAGTTGGCGGTTTTTTTATTACATTTTGTTATCTGTTGTTGTTGTTGTTCCGATTGATGATTTTAGAGTTTTTTCATCATTCACTGTTTTAGAACGATAAATTGGGTTTTTTATAAGTTTAGATAAAGATAAAGATAAAAAGATAAAAGACATTTATTACCTCAATGCACATAAGAAAGTTAACAAATTTATGAATACTTAATGGCTATTTGAGCGTTTCTCTTTTTTTTTACCACAACACGTTTGACTCATGTCCGGTGGGTTAGAAGACGTATAACTTTGTTGTTATATAAAAATTGCTGATACTTGTGTGCTTATATGCTTCTTTAATTATCATATTAATCAGAAAAAAATATGACACTATGTTAATAGACTGAATATCTAGTTAAAAATCAATTAATTACTAACCATGGAAATGCCCAATGTATGAAAAGTCAAATGTCCCACCTAACAAATTGTTCATTGAAACTTAAATATTTTTAAAAAGTTCTATGAAACCATCCCCTTATTTTGGTTTTAAAACGTGTTGAGAAGTATAAAGATCCACATTTCAATGGCATTTTAAGGGATTTATTCGTGTAACTGAGGGAAAAAATCTATTTTATGTGTGTCCCGAAAAAGTTCCAAACCAGAGTTCAGACTTTGTGACCCACTTTAGAGCCACAAGAGGGTAAAAATTACCATTTTACTAGAACTTTTTCGAATCTGGCCACTCTACAGTATGCCACAGAAAGCCGCAATATTCGTTTATGTGTCAGTGTTGCCACTGGGACAAGGCCATAACGGCGCGTCTACCTTGGTCCTCTAAGCAACTTCAACTTTGTGACCAGGATTCTAGGTAAGTTGATTAGAATTTGTCACATGTTTCTATTGTAGCATAATGCTCAACTACCTGACACTAAATTAAGTCATAGTAACAGTGGTTACTTGTCTTGTAGTTCCAATAATATTTTTTTGAAAAAGTAACCGCACTATATGTGACCGTCCATTTTGCAACTTTTCTGTGGTCACGTATGCGACGGAATATTGAGTCACAAAAACTGAACTATTAAGGTACGCTTACATTTTAACAGCTCAAGAAAATGCCTCTAACATCGGCCAAAAAAAACAAGGCGCTAAAATAGAAGCAAAAAACAGAAGAAAGCAAGGAAGCGACTAGATAAAGGCCCAGATATAGGCATAATTTGCGCCACCAATGAAAAAAAAAATCATATCTTCTTTTTGGATGCGTTTTTTGCTAAAAACGCGTCCAAAAAGAAGATATTTTTTTTTTTACAATAATAGTTGTAAAATGTTTTCTAATATTTAAAATATAATGTGTTTGTGTTTTCGAATCCGTCATTTATTTAAACTTACTTTCTTTTTGATTAAAATATATTGCGTAGTAGAGATGGAGCCTTATAAGATCTTTTTTGTAACCAACGGCTTCTTTTTTGTGACTGTCCCAAACTTTTGTTTTTAGTAATTCAATTTAAAGTACTAATTTATTAATTTAAGATAATGAAACTTATTTTGAAACTAAAGAAATACTCAACATATTAGGAAAAAATAAGTATTTGTTCATACAATGATTATTTTTGAAGTTATTGAAAACTTTAACATAAATTTTGGTTGAAGGTTACAAAAAATAATCTAAACCCTGATTCTGAAACTATTTTCAAGTTTTCATGATCTTTTTCAGGAAATATGATTAAAATAGTTGATTATCTATTAGATTTAGATCATTCTGATAATAGAAACTGCGACTTTATAGTATTTTTCATACAGAGAAGGAGTCACAAAATTGGAACCCTTAATCTACCTCTATTTAGTAATTATTATTTATTTCCCAAAATCTTCATTAAATTGGAGTTTCTTATGAAAAATCCAATAATATATTAGTTAAGCAATCGGAATTCATACAGAAAAGGATCATATAAAGATATTTTTAATTTCAGCGAACTTTTGAAAGTGTGGTAAAAAATTTGAGAACTGCTCATTTACATTATTAAACTTAATTTTAGTTTGTGGTCATGCTACATTTTTCAACATGCGCTTCATCACTGAAGTAGAATTAACTGTGAAGGAATTGCACGTAGGTATTGACTCTATCTTTTCTGTGATTGTGGACTATATTATGCCGAAGGAATAGAAACGGTCCTAAGATGAATCCTTGCGGAACTCCTATCTTCATCTGGAAACCCGCAGACTTTGTACAATTTATGTCGGCTTTTTTAACCCTTCCAAGGTTCCAAGTATGATCTCATATTATGTTCAAAGCCTTTTCCAATTATTCCGAAAAGATATTCGTCGAATCTTGTCCCACCTTTTTTGAAGTCGGTTCAATTATTAGACTTCCTAAATTATAACGAATAACTTCCCTTTAATTCAATAAAAATACGGAGCGCCGTAACGACAATACCCTCGAGGCGGGAGCGACGTGCCGACAATACATTTGAGGCGGAGAGCGACGACGTTGTGTCCGAGCGACGTAAAGACAATAATTCCTAAAAAACATCGCCGGCAACACAGCGTTCAAGTGGTTACTATACCAATCTATTAGTGAGAGCGAAGGTGCTTCTGTACACTGTATTTTATCTGTAAAATGCTTTCTGGTGTTCAACCAAGAGTTAACGTATAAATAAATGCAAAAAGGCCTCACGTGAAATTAAAATTATTGAACGAGCGAGCGAAGCGAGCGAAGTTCTCCGAGTCTACTTGAACAATCCGGCGTTTGTATGTATGTATGTATGTATGTATGTATGTATGTATGTATGTATGTATGAATGTTCGTTCGACGATAACTTGAGTAAATTAAGTCCGATCGTCATAAAATTCAGTAGGCAGGTAAATGAGGCAAAGAGAATTTTTAAGTTCGAACATGAGCCAAATCGGTCGAGGGGTTGCCGAGATATGGGGTTGTTAAGGTTATATGGGATGAGAGAGGGCGCCACTGCTGCCTCTCAGTAACATTAAAATAGTGCTAAAAAGTGATTTTAAAAGTGATAAAAACGTAAATCTAATCAGTAAACAGTGAAACCAGTGATAAAAACTAACAAAAGTGAACTATAAATACAAATTCTGTTTGGAAACAATATTGTGGATATCGGACGTAAAACTCAGTGGAAACAATAAAAATAAACTTTTACGGGTCGCGAAATAATCGGTAACAAGAACTCTATTTTAATCCAATAAATCCAAAAATAACCAAAAATTTTGCTAATGATAATTGCTAGGGTCCAAAGTACACCAGATTAAAAAATTCAAAACAGCGCCATCTATTTCAAAAAAATATAAATATATTGTTATTCTACTTTCTAACAGAGGGCTTGACTAAAGTTTGTTTATCAGAGCCATCTAGTGTTCAAAATTATAAACCAAAAAGTCCTTCTATGCTACAATAGAGGTCGCTTTACTTCAAAACTACAAGAGAGTCCTATAAATATCCTATAATTAAAATGGAAGAAATACTAGATAAACTACAAAAATATCCAAAATGATCTAGAGGCACAAAAACTTGAAATAAGATAAAGCGGCGAACAAGTTACAGAAAACATATGAGGCCAAGAGAATTTTTAAGTTCGAAAATGAGCCAAATCGGTCGAGGGATTGCAGAGATATGGGGTCGCGAGTTCATAGTTCGGGGCGAACCACTAGTTATTATTATTGCGTTTTTAGACATGCGTTATTTCTTACCTAATGGACTTGGCTATCGCCTCATGGAAAATATAAATAATCGGTTACCTTTGAGTCGAACTCGCGCACTGAGGGTTCCGTACCGCCATACAATTTAAAATAAGTTTAGTGTTAAACATATAATGGTTCCGTTCCTTTTAAGGTTCGGAACTGTGAAAACCACAGCCTTCTTTAAAGAAGGCTGTGGTGAAAATAAAACGTCCAAATGACACTGTCATACAACACTCAGAAAACATCTGTCGTACTTAGTGCTCCTTGAAGTTTCAAGAAAAAGGTCTAGAACTCCTTTTTCAGTAATCATTTATTCTCCTTTGATCGTCGGCTAGGCAGTAGGTATTCAGAAAAAATCTTCAGCACACAATAATTCGGTTTTTACTCTTTTTTGCCAAGCTTACACATGAGTGACTACACGGCCGCGCCCGCCCCCCGCGCGCTAGGCGGGGCGCCGCCCCACCCCGCCCGCCCTGCTCGCCCCGCCCGCCGTCTAGCGGAGGGAGGGGAGGCTAGCGCGGTGCAACCAACACATTCACTTCTACCTCTCGTACGCCTAGAGCTTTGTTATCGGACTGCTGGTGATTTTGATCAACTTTGGTTCTGTTACTTCAGTGAATCCCAAACTTTTTTGCTTAAACTTTTTCAACCATTTTGGGATTCCCAGGGGTCCACGGGAGACTTGTAGGGAGACAATATGTATAGAACATTGGCGTGAAAAAAAATGGGGGTTCACAAATTGTAAGTGGGGGTCCACGAAAATTAATCTGGTTTCAATAAAAAAATAATCGCTTTGAAATTAAACAAAGTCATAGATACATGCCCGCACCGCGAATCGAACCTAGGACCTTTCACTTCAGAGTCCACTGTTCTACCCACTAGACCACCACCGCTTTTTGGTTTCAATAGAAAAGAACAAAAAAGTTTGCTTGGCTTTACCTATGAATGTAGGCAGACAATAAATAACTCAAAAAAGTGAAGCAAAAAAACGGTGATTTTTGATACACTATTTATATTAATTATTATTATGGGGAAAATGGCCGTACTTAGACCTTAAAAATAAAGCATTTTGAATCTTTAAAATTCTTATTTTCAAATATTTTGGCAATTTTTAAGGCGCTGCAGTTCTCATGCAATCTTATACAGATAGCGCGAAAAAAATATTTCTTGAATGGCTTGAATATGGGCTTGAAATATGGCTTGAATAAAATCTATTCAGCTAGGCCAGCGACGAATTAATTTTAAAAGTGATCTACGAGAAAAACGTTTGGGAATAATGTAACACCTTCAAAAAAACAAATTAGTTTCGCCACATGATTGGGTAGTCCGTAGAATTTTTTTTTCTTCCTTTTAAGAATAGCGTCATCGTTGTTTTTGTCATGAACCGTAACTACTGTCCATATTTTCCTCGTAAGCATTTTTTTGCGTAAAATTTGATACCTAAATACCTACTATACTTAGGTATGCACATCTTTATTATGCATCATTAGATTGTTCTAGAGTATTCTAGACTTTTAGTACGTAGGTTGTCAAACCTATGTAAAAAATAACCAATAAGGAATTTTAAAAAATAAGCCCGGTCTATGTGGGCATTAGTTCCAACCTCGACCCATTTTTGGCTTAGATCTCCTCTACTATACAGGGTGTATTTTTTTTATGCCACCCGGAGGGAAAGTAGTTACTCTAAACCAGTCTTTCCCAACGTGGGCGATAACGCCCCCTTGTGGGCGCTGCAGGCCTAAAGGGGGGCGGTAAGAGACCCAGAAAAAAAATAAGATACTCTGTCCGAATACTATAAAGTTGCGTTTCAATAATCAGTTATAAGTACTTAGCGGTTTTTAAGTATGTTTAAAAAGGGGGGCGTTAAAAAATAATTTATTCTTAAAGTGGGCAGTAGACAAAAAAAGGTTGGGATCCCCTGCTCTAAACAATAAAAAAAACTGTATTCATAGATTGTTTAAATACGCTTTGCACATCCAGGAACCGAACTGGCTAGAATTCGAAAAAACATCACCCTTTACTTTGGGATCAGTCAGATCAGATCAGATCGGTTTTATTACCGTTCATTACTTTTCTGTTATTACAAATTCTTTTAGTAACGTAACGGCAAAGCCACATACGTATTTTGTTTGACTAAGGTGTAGACTAGCAGAGTTTGTGAAGTTAGGGCATGTATAGTTAGGGCGTGTCGTGTAGAGTTAGAAGCTTTGCTCTACATAGATCAGCGGGGGGAGCATGACTTTTATCGAGGCGGATTTATCCAACAAAATGGCGGTTTATCAGCATTTTTGACCTATAGTGGGTTATTTATCACTCTCGACGATATATAACCCACTATAGATATACAAGGTGTTACAAAAGTACCTAACTCTTTTTACAGGGTGAAACCTACTGGTCAACAGGATGTCAAATCTGTAAAAAAAAGTTGAAAAAAGCAATTTTTATTTTATAACCTCAAAATTTTAAAAAATTCATAACTTTTTTGTTTTTGTTATTAGCTCAAATTTAAAAATATGTTTGTGCGTGTAGGTGCATATAGCTTTGAGTTGTTAAAACATTGTGAAAGTCAATGAAAACAATATTTTAAAAATACTTTTCTCCCGCCACATCATTTACATTTTATTAATTTAAAAATTAACGGAACGTCATAGACCGAAAAAAATATTTACGTTGTGATCCCTATCACCGGGTGCTATTACCCTGTAAAAAGAGTTAGGTACTTTTGTAACACCTTGTATAACCTATACGATATAATAATATAACCTCAGCATTTTTGACGTCTATAGTGGGTTATATATCGCTCTCGACGATATATAACCCACTATAGACGTCAAAAATGCTGATAAACCGCCATTTTGTTGGATAAATCCGCCTCGATAAAAGTCATGCTACGGGGACTGATAGCTTTTTGACAGTGCGAGGTGTATGGTCTCGTCTTGGTATTACATGAAAATGTTTTTGGTGGGATATGTATTATTGTTTTTGCCTAAGACTTTGTCCGAGTGGACTACACAAAAATGAACGATATGTATAGAAACTTCAACCGCGCAGATTTCGTCGTCCGCGCAGTTTCACTATAAATAGTAGTTTTATTAGGGTTCCCGACCTCAAGAGGTAAAACGGAACCATAATAGGATCACCTTGCTGTCCGTCTGTCTATCTGTCAAGACATTTTTCTCAAGAACGCGTGGAGGTATCAGGTTGAAAATATAAAACTACTCAGGTCTGCATTCCCTTGGAGCCTGAAAAAAATCAAGCTTCCCATTGGCTCATCCGACTGTCACTGGCCAGGCATTTGCATTTTACGGGTTCCAAAAATTTGTAGTCTCATGAATGTACTCTGTGTACTGCTAAATATATGTGTAGTACCTAATTAGAATGTTGGTGCATTTAATATTATACACCCACTCCCAGACTAGCACGGAAGCTTAGATCTTCCGAAACGGAATACACCATTATTATTCGCATTTTGAAGATTTGAGCTTCCATGGGAGTGCGTGTACAGTATTAAATGCACCCAAATTCTTACCGACACACTAATAGAAAGCATTTAGTGGTGGTGAGCCATTATCATTATATTTATTTAATAGTTATCCTCTTGTCGGTGCAGCATTCTCCATGCCCTTCGATCACAGGCCCTTTATTCGTTTTGCTATAACGACAGTTCCTTCGCAGCCTGGTACGTGACGACATCAACCTTCTCTTAATTTGATCAAAGTAGCTTCTCCGTGGCCTTCCTCTACCTCTCTTTCCTTCTATCTCGGCGGTGGTGAGCCATCAAAGCTAAAAGTTACTTTACTTTATACGTATACTTTATACTTTATTGCACACATCATGATAAAAGTCTACAAAAACGATTTAAACCAAAATCAACGAAATCGGATAATATTTAAGGGTTGTAGTATGGTAGCTTAGGCAAATGATTAGTTATAATGTTTCATTATAAGGTTTCACTGTAACACTTTAGGATTACTGCAACATAAGCGCATAACGCTGACCTAGCATTTAAGTCAATGCTATAAATGTTATTACAACAGAAATATACTCACACTCTCTTGTACCACCAACAACGGCGTATCACTAAAGTATCCCTGCGTTCACCCTGCTCCTGCACCACGCACCCCATATCATCTCAAATACTTCATGGCTACCCTCCAGTAAGGACCAAGGATTCAAGTCCCTGCCAGGCCGGCGCTGCATACACATACACAACACACTGTTAAGCTACTTATATCTATGCGAATGTATGGTTGAGGTGCCACACACTACAGGGTATCAAAACGACTTCTTCCTTTGTATGGAAGTGAGCGTGGTAAACACCGGCCAGTAGCTCGGTGGAGGTCACATCGTTAGATTTTGCATCCAGCCCCTCTACCCTTGACGCATTTTTCCAATACGGCCGCAATATGGCGCAATTTACAAAATTTTATATTTTACAAATTAAGCATTTTGTATTTTTATTGACTAAAACAGCCTTACCTTTGAATAAATATTACAAAGTATTTAAAATCAAAGCATTACTATGCGAATTCAAAGAGAAAATAATTTTACAACTTTTTCAATTATTATTGGATCGGAATAGCGTCAAGGGTAACCCCCCAGTTCGTGGTAAATAGCAAGTTATAGAACTTTTGCTACTGTATTTAATTTTGTGTGAAATGTTATCAAACACTGCATACAAGTTATCATTAAATCCCGTCTGCCCCTTTATATTTATTTCCGTCCGCTATTGCGTTGAAACATGAAGTAGGTACGTATGGTTTTTTTCGGAAGGGCTAATATTAACTTATTTTAAAGAAAAATGCTATATACAGGGTAATTTTTAAATACCAACTTTATTTCTGAAACACGTCTACTTCTAAATGTGATTTCCAACAACTTTGATCTTAGTAGGTAATGTTTATTCAATCATAAGAATTAAAAAAGATTTCGACAAAAACTTTTTTTTCGTGCCGTTCGATTTTGTTTCTTGTGAGGATCAAAAGTCATAATCAAGACTAGAAATGTAAAAAAAAAGTGGCGCGTTGAGGAAGCACCATTAACAGTTATAGCTACAGAAAACTGTCAGAAACGAAAGTCATCGGATTGCAAAAATATTACGAGTGGCGCTAACAGATTTTGAAAAATATATATACACGGTGCCAGAAAATTTGCGATTTTGACAAAACTTTTGTTTTTGATGTCTCTATAAAACTGCATACTTGGTTCATAACGCGAATGATCCTCATTAGGCGGTACAATTTTGTGACAAATATAAACTTTGGTAACAGAATGTATTGTTGCCTTATTTTAATTTGATTACGTGGGAGTAAAGGCCTTACGTTTGTGTAAGTAGGTACATGGCAAAAAGATAAATGAGATTGAAATGTTTTCTTAGGTTTGCTTTTTTCATCAGATTGGTTAACACATAGGTAACACAATATGTAACACATAGGTAACACAAATAGGTTGTACCTATTTGTTGTTAATCTGATGAAGGACTACGAAAATGGGAAAGACTCTTAACAGCAGAAAATCAGTCTTATTATATTCAAAACAAAATTAAAATTTAATTTAAATATTTAATACAAAATTTATTTTAATTATCCTACTATACCACTGATATCACTATAAAATTATGAATGTGAAAGATTGTGAGTGAGTGTATGTGTTTTTTACCCTTTCATGCTGAAAAAGCGGATTTGGATGTTTTGTCCAAAAAGTGGTTGAGCTTAGGCAAACTAATTGAGTCATATTTTTTTTTGCTAAGGCTAAGAAGTTTGTTATTTTGTGGATACCCACAACATACGCCAAACCTAAGGGTGGCATTTAGTCGTTGACTCAAGATCGAACTCAAGTAGGTGATCTCAGTAAAGTAAATACTAATGTCAAGTCTTGGCTATAATGTCAATGTCAATCACAAGATAGTGTCTATTAATATGCTGACAGCTACCCAAGTTTGACATTAGCCAAGGCTTGACATTAGCATTTTAATTTTCTGAGTTTACCTACTTGAGATCGCGCTCAAGAAGGTGATCTCACACTATTCATACCACCCTAAGTTTGTGACCTCGAAAATCAGGAGGGTACAACTTTTGATACCCGAATAACCCCGTTTCTATTTCTATCCGGCCATACATACATTTTTGAGCTGATTAAAAAATGTTACATTACGATAGAATAGTTAATTCTACAAAAAAACACTTCCCCTACTATAATCCATTTCAACGCGGCACCCTGTATACAACAGGAGAAACAAGATCGTGCACTATTATAGACAGGAAAAGAGTAGAGAAACGACAACCATTTTGCTGTGAAAAGTTGCAATGTAGAGTCAAATGGTAATTATGTATCAAGATGGATGAATATAAAAGCGAATCTCTTTTCGCATACTAACAGGTACTTGATCATTCATTACACTTGCTTAATCATTATCATTAGTAAACATTGACATCTTGAACATATTGAAGTCCAAATCAATTATCTTAAATTATAAGGTGTGAAACAGCCACAGGGGTGTGATTTCACCCGAGCGGAGATGGGCAGGGATGAGATGCTTTCATCTTTGAAACCTCGCCATGGAACATTGTTAGGTAAATTGTCATTGCACACGTCCGATCGTTTAATTCTTTGCTTTTAGTGGATTTTAGCCCTCAGCTTGTCCTTGTCGCTTCGTAGTCGGTGTGGGATCACTTCCAGTTGCACTGCCTCTACTGAACTTTTTACTGGCGTGAGAAGTTATTTAGATCCGGTGTATGGGAAGCAAAAACCAAGGAATCTTATTGGAAAAAATACACTATACTAGAATTAAGGCAATGCGAGTTAACTTCATTGCCCTAACGTTTAATTATTACCTAAGAACCCTGATACGCGGAAACAAAACTCCCTTGACTACGACTCTACAAACTCCTTAATTTTCATCTGGAAATGCAATTATAATTAGGTAGCTGTGATACAGTTGCACAACATAAAAATTCGATCGTGGCTACGTTACAGCGAGATAACTGTAGAGTCAGCGGCTTCCGTTGTCGATAGCGGCGCGTGCTGCCAGCAGCGTGTTTGTGTGTGCTGCACACGCATACACGTGTGTGTGTGTGTTGATACGTACGGTGGCGGCGGCTGCCAGCAGCGCCAGCAGCAGCGCGCGCGCGCGCCGCATCAGTCCCGCGCGAACAGCATGCCGCTCTCATTCACTGCACTGTCACTGGCACGAGCACTCTACTGTTCACTGTACACTCGCCGTAGTATGTGTAGCACAAGCGTGTCCCGCGGCGCGTCGTGCGCGACTGCCGCCGGCGCCGGCCCCCCCGCCCCCCCGCGCACCGCCCCGCCCCCCCGCACACCCGCACAGATTTATTTTCCAGCCGCACGGGGGCTGGAGGGGCGGGAGGGGCGCAGGACCTGCCGCGCGAGTGCACTGCTCCTCGCGAGTATTTTTATTAGAGCCGGATCGCAACGACCGCTACAAATCAACGAGTAATAATGATTGAAGAATAAAGGAATAAAAATGTTGCACGGATCGAGTCACGAGATGAGGATGTTGGTACTTTCCTGAAGTCTCATGATGCTCATATCTGATAAAGACCACGCTGAAGCACGTAAGCCCTTATTAAAGATGTGCAAACCAAACAAAGAATAAAAACGTTAGAGACAAGCTTATTGCGAGCCGTCCGCCGAGAGAGACGTCTCTCAAGTCTCAAGTAAAAGACATCAACGGGGTGCTTCAAAAGAAAGTTCTAGAGTATTTTCTTTAAATTATTGTTTTGTGGGCGTTTGATGCCTATTTATTCATTTATTTATGCCAACCATGCTATTACCATGACTACAATTCATGCAAAGGTATAAACAGGTTACCTCCTAGGAAATTTCTTGGTTATTTTTTATTATTTATCATTCTTGTCTTGCCTTGTTACTTTAGTTTGTTTATTTGCCAGTATGTTCGGATGAAAACTTGCAAGTGAACTTTTATGTGACGAATCGCGAAAGTGACCTTCATCTCACAAATCAAATGTATAAACTCGATAATAACAATGAACTGGGTGCTGCAGTCAGGCTCCACCTCAGATAAAGTAACTCCTCAATGATCAATAACACTGACTTGACATTTGACAAAATAAAACTGCGTATGGTCCGGTACTACAACCAGGGGCCTTGGCCTGTAACGCAATTACGATTTATTAATGTTGTCGGTCCTTTTAATGGTTTAGTAGTACAGCAAAGAATATTTTGATTCTAATTCTAGTCTAGAGGATTAGTTTAGTTTTCTGGTTGTAGGAGAAAAACAAGGAAACCCCGGTTTTGTTCTTCTGCTGAGATGCCATCGACACGCCATTGCGTTGCAGGCTAAGTAGGTATTCAGGAGGATACATTCTCACGAGGAGGGGACTTCTATCCCTGAATCCACCTTCTTCTTCTAAGTAAGTGCTTATTCTCCTATCGGATGTTGGCAATAAGTTTGGCTGATTGGATAGGTAAATGAAAAAAATATGTAAATGACCTTATCCGAGCCACCATTACATTTTCAGGGACACCTTGTATAATAACTACATAATTGATTGATTTGTTCATAAATTAGGTAATATGAAGTTGGCCTTCTTGAGGACATGGGGATCTAGGCCACATCGGGAGAGATTTTAGTAAGTTATGAGCACAATGGTCCCAATCAGCGCCCGCCCCCCGCACCGCCGCCCGCCCGCTCCCGCGCACCTGCAGCCGTGAGAACGAACGAGATTTATTTTTAGCAACACGCGCCTGCGCATTGCGCGGCCTGCGGCGGTGTGACGTCACACCCGGTCCTTCATTACCCCGAGTCCCTGAGTACTTATTGGTTGCGTCCTGCGCCATGTACCAGCAGTGGCGGAGGCGTTTATGCAGAGCAATGCGCGTGACGTCACAGACCGCAGACCGCAACAAGCGCCCGACCCAGCCAGAGCTGCACTAAGCGGCTGCGGCGGCACTAGCTATGTACTTATACAAAATGCCATGGTTTTTTCCCTTTGAGGTTAGCGTTTCATTCCCACAATCGGCTTTTGTACTTCAATAGGTTCATAAAACTGCGTCTTTATGGAAACGGCGGTCACTTTGCGGTTTACTGCCGCACTCTGCCCGCGTCGCTCGCTACCATTCTGTGCAGCTTTGTGCCGCTCGGCGCTCGGCGTCGCTCTGATTTGCGGCACGACCGCGCGATCGAGCTACTAATTAATTGCGAAGCTATCTGCCCAGATCCCGAGCGACGGAACGTGCAGTGAGCCAGTGACGGACGGACTGACGAACGAACGGCGATTAATCTTAATTATGTGACGTGTTTTTGTGTTCGCGGCAATTAAGTAAGTACTTACGGACTCTTAATTGGAGTCAACTCAAGGATTACAGCCGCTAGGAGCGCGCTGGTTTGCTGGTTGCTATCGGCGCAGCTGCCGTCTGAGAGACGAGCAGTACAGTACACTGACCGTGGGTCCAGCGGGGCCTGTGACGTCACGGACAGCGGGCAGGACGCTGCTGCAGAGCAAAAACCCGCCGCTCCAGGTCACCGCCATGCGACCACGCGGGCATGCGATCACATCCGTCGCGACTTGTAAACTCGGCGGGCATTTATTGCGGATGTCGAATAATGCCGCGATATCCCTGACGTAACATTCCAGACGAACGAGTTCCGCAGCGTTTTTGCGCGTCGCGGCGACTAGCGCGCGCGCCCTGCTTCACCCGCCGTCGCTTCGTGTTTTTGCGTCCACACAGTCAATGCATTGCTCCTGCTGAATGACTATTACTTGCGTCGAGTTGTGTATGGCGGACACTCACACCCACCACCTCGGCTTGCACCCAAAAAACTGAAGTCGCAGGCAGGAAATCTTATGTACATTGAGATCTTTTGTAGGATAAGTGCATGTTTTCTTTGGTTATGGCCAGTATCACAACGTACAATGGTGTGCAGGGTTCAGGATTGTTTTGTTTGTATGGGGTCTGTCCGGGAAGCGGTGTGTGTGTGTGTGTGTTCGGTAGAGTCACGTCGAGCGCTGGCAAATGGCGTATCAACGTACAATAATATTTGGTGTCAACAGGCAGAGGCTGATTGTTGTTGTAGCCTGAGACAACACGCCGTTCCTGCAATGAGTAGGATTGAGCTATGAAATGTAAGACAAAATCAGCCGCTCTCACGAAATTAAATCCAATGAAATTTCAAGATATTAGGTGCCTGTACATGATAGTGTATCCAAGTATTAAAGACGTTAGGTTGGGAGTCGCGTGTGGTGAACAGAGTGCTGGCGACGCGCTAATCTGACACTGATCCAATAAAGTGTCAAACAAAGCTCGCTCGCGACCGCCGCCGCCGCCGCCGCCGCCCGCGCGTGAGGCGCATCGCTTCTAACTCATTAAGCGCTCACTGATACAGACTAACTCGCATTATTTGAATCGTTTCAGACAAAAATAGCCGCATTACGATTGCCGTCCGATAAGAGCCGCGTGACGGGTGTGGCGGCTCCTACCGTGGATCGACAACTACTATTTGATTAATTGTTATTTAGATTTATTAAATAATTAACTTTATTATTGTGTACATTGATTGATTGAATTTGAGACTGACAACGATCGTTTTATCGGAGATAGAAGAACAGACGGACAAGTGGCAGCGGGTATGCGGACGGTACGAGTGTGCGACTGCGGCTGATGTATCTGCGCCGGCGCAGTGCGGCTCGGCGGCGGCGGGAGGAAGTAGTAAATCCTTCGCTAAATGAATATCATCTCAAAGGCACAGCGGTTGTAGTTGGAGAGCTGGTGACCAATCGAGATATTTTTTCGTACAAGGCTGGGAGTTAGTAGGCTGATAGAGTAGACTTCGCTGAGTCTGGGAAAAAAATTTTTTTGGTCCGGTCGCGGTTGAAAGTTAGATTTTTTCGACTTTGAAAGTTTAAATGTATGTGTTGAGTCATTTCTTTTTTGTCTTCAAGGCTGGGAGTTTTTAGGCTGCCTTTTTAGTCTCCGCTGATCACGAAATCACTATTTATTACTAGCCAAATGCGGTAGAAATATTGTTTTTTATAACCTAGAAAGTGTGAATTTTTGGGTTACAAAAATCAAACTTTCAACCACGCTCGGCCAAAAAAACAAATATTTTCTTGTTCAACGGAGTCTCAACAACTAACCTAGAAGTTTCTAGCCTTGTACGACAAAAAAAATATACTGAACCCATACATTTAAACTTTCAAAGTCGAAAAAATCTAACTTTCAACCGCGACCGTGCCAAAAAAATATTTTTCCCAGACTCAGCGAAGTCTACTCTATCAGCCTACCAACTCCTAGCCTTGTACGAAAAAATATCTCGATTGGTCACCAGCTCTCTAACTATTGGAGGGTTGGAGGGGGCGCGGGAGGCTAGGGGAAGCCGCGAGTGGGTAATTGCATGCTTGTTTTCTTCCGGCTAATAGAATTTACATTTTCCTCTAGCAAACTCATTTCCTATCTCGAATTAGAGTTGTGGCCCTTACGCTTGCACACATGCACCGCGCGTGCGGGTAACTGTCCCTCGTCGGTACACACAGTGACCCACGTGTCACGTGCGTGCCGCGTGACACCCGCGGATTGCTGAGCTTATGTGATGCTGTACTGTACTCCAGTAACATGTCAGTAGGTATGTTTGTTTGTTGATCTGTAACCAGCCCACTGCTGATAGCGGGCGCGGGATTGCCCAAGTTCCGCACGATAGCCGCGTCCGGTGATAGCCCGGCACATGGGGGTTACCCTTGACGCTATTGCGATTAAATTGAAAAAGTTTTAAAATTAATTTCTCTTGGAATTCGCATAGTAATGCTTTGATTTTAAATACTTTGTAATGTTTATTCAAAGATAAGGCTGTTTTATTCAATAAAAACACAAAAGGCGTCTTAATTTGTAAAATATTAAATTTTGTAAATTGCGCCATATTGCGGCCGTATTGGAAAAATGCGTCAAGGGTAGAGGGGCATGTCTGCAGTAGTGCGCCACTGGCTCACAGCGCACCGCCGTGGCCTGGGGCCTTAGCCTGTAACACAATGGCGTATCAATGGCGGCCCAGGTAGAAGGACAAAACCGAGATTTTTTTCGTTGCTCTCCTACAACCAGCGAACTAATCCTCTAGAATTAGACTCATAATATTCTTTGTTGTACTTCAAAAACATTAAAAGGACCGACACTGGACTGAAAGCATTAATAAATCGTAATTGAAACCGTCAACCGGGAGCACATTTTGGCACCATTGCGTTACAGGCTAAGGCCCCAGGCCTAGCGCGCACTGCCGCCACCCGCCGGCCCGCGCCGCCCGTACTATAGGGGCTTGTGTGGAGTCCAGCAAAGTATACATACCTACTTATATTTATTTTGAGCTGTATCTTTGACATGACTCTACAGCATCAACAACATAAAATTTTAAATATCACATTCACGTCTCCTACATTCATAGCGTTTTGAAGTGCCATTGCAAGAAATCAACGATTTTTCGTGAGCCTCGTAAAACTGCCCGCCCCCTTGAACACAAAGCGTTAAGGTAAATATGAGTACATAAATATGCTTCCCGTCAGCTCAGCATGCGCAGTTTTTGTGCGGAGAGGATGCCGCGCTGGTTTTTGCGGCGCGCTATGAAATTCATATCGACATTGTGTCGGCGCGCCTTCGCAATGCGTCCGCGCTGCCTCTGTAGCCACCCTTTCAATATTGACAATGAAAAATATAATCTTATTTGTTGATGGGTGCAACGTCAAGTTTGTAGTGGTTCCTTATACAAGGCGTAACAAAAGATCCTAACTCTTTTTACAGGGTGATAGCACCCGGAGATAGGGATTGCAACTTGCAACCCAATTTTTATTTGCTCTATGTTGTTCCGTTGATTTTTAAATTAATAAAATGTGAACGAGAGAAAAGTATTTTTTTAATATTGTTTTTATCGATTTTCATACTTTTTTAACAACTCAAAGCTATGTAAATGCGCCTACACACAAACATATTTTTTTAGCTAATACCAAAAACAAAAAAGTTATGAATGATTTTCAATTTTGAGGTTATAAAACAAAATTATTGTTTCTTTCAACTTTTTTTTACAGAAATTACATCCCATTGACCAGTAGGTCACACTCTGTAAAAAGAGTACCTAGGTTGTTTTGTAACACGTTGTATTTTAGAGATACAAGGTACTCTATAAAATCATTTCGTCAAAATCATCTCGTGAGTTTGTAAAGAAATGTTCTCGGTAACAAAGTAATGGGGGAAGGCTAGTATGTACAATATAAAGGCTCGTATCGATTATATTGTATGTGTATTATGTATCACTAGCTTTTTCTCGCGACTTCGTCCGCGTGAACTACAGAAAAAAGATATGTGGTTTACATTGCCCCTAAGTGTAATAGCGTAATAATATAATATAGCCTATGTATTATTCTGATGTCTAACTAAACTATCTCCTTTCCAAATTTCATCCAAATCCGTCAAGCCGTTTCAGCGTGAAAGAGTAACAAACATCCATCCATCCATACTTACAAACTTTCGCGTTTATAATAGTAGTAGGAGTAGTAGGATAGTAGGATATTCAATTCATGTGTAGTATTCCACAAATGGAAAATAGTAGAACTAACTATATCTTTTTAATGCTGCGCTATTCTTTCCATCAAATTTTTTGACTGAGCGAACGGAGTGAGCGAGTGCCTGCATTTCAGCTTGGTAAAAAATGCCTTCGTATGTCCAGTGAGCGGTGTAGGTAATGAATGTCTGTTCTTTCTCCATTTCTCAACCGATTCTTGTGATATTTTGTGAGCAGATTCGATAATTACTTATAATATGTTTTTTTTTAATTTCTTTTTTCAAAATTTTGCTCGCAAATGTCGAACTTTGTTGTTTACCGTCCGATTTTGCTCAAATTTAGATAGATAGAACCCGCGTGACCGCTGGCTGGAGCACGGTGCGGTGGGCAGCGCGGCGCGTGACGGACGCGGTGCGTGACGGAGGCGGCGCGGCACGGCGCACGGTGCAGCGCTCGCTCTGAGACGACTCTAATCGAATTTATTAACGGGCAGCGTGGCGGCATTGTGCGGCGGCGCAAGGGGCGGGCGGCGCGCGGGGGGCGGTATTGTGAAGGCTAATAGGGCGTGAGGTGGCGCATTCTCTCACACACGCCACTAATTGAAAGCACCGAGCCTGCCGCAGCTACCAATAGCTGGAGAGATGTTACAAGGTGATCAACGGAGTCTAAACAACCAGTGTAGAAAGTCCCAGCCTTGTGCGAAAGAAAAAAGATACTCAATCCAAACATTAAAACTTTAAAAGTAAAAAAACTAACTTTCAACCGCAACCGGAAAAAAAATATTTTTCCCAGATTCAGCGAAGTCTACTGACTGACTCTGACTCTATCAGCCTTAAAACATGGGTATTGGGACTTTTGGGTTTCTGGAAAAAGTTTGTCACTGACTTTTTTTTGCATTTCAGTGCAAACTATGAAGTCGAATTGAATATTCTAAAGATAGTAATTTTTCCTGATAGACCTAAGTCGCCAAGAGGGAATAGGTAGTTCTTTTCCGCAACGTCGCCCGAACAAACTTGAATGTTTTTCATTTCGTTATCAATATCGATGCAGACAGATTAAGGCCCGGTTTCTGAATTGAGAATTTTGCTAAGCAAATACTTAACTATCGTTCTATGACGCTCTTTTGTGAGAAATCTGCAGAGACAGGACGATACTTACCCATTTGCTTAGCGAATTTCTCAAATCAGAAACCGGCAGTAAGATTGAGAGGGTTTCTATAAATCTAGACTTTTCTACTGCAGCGTTTGAGTAGTTTTTTCACCCATCTAGTGTGAGTTGAGATTTACTTGACGAGTTGACGCTGTATACATTATCTGTTCTAGATACAAAGGCAAAGTTTTTGCTAATATTCGGGTTAAAAGGTCCTTGCCCCTTTGATGCATATGCATAGAATGATTAGCCTTGCATTTTTGGATCCCCTAACCATCTCCTATATTTTTGTATGCTGCTTTGTAAGCTGTCATGATGTTATAGGTGCTGGGCAAGCCTCTACTTCATCTAAAACAATGTCCCAGACACTGCAGCGCCGAGTGGTCTTTTTACCTATCTGGTTTGAGTGAAGGTGCCACTGGACGCTGTATAAATCATCTCATTACGTAGATGCAAAGGCCTTAGTTTTTTTTTGTCTGAAGTTATTTGGTATTTTACAGGTGACTTTTTATTCGCTATTTGCTATAGCATTAATGACTCCCTGTGGAATAAAATAAATTATATCAAACGCAGCTATAATATTGTAAGTGGCCCTGTTGTTGGTGTGTTGGCTGGCAGTGTTGCTGTTGGCGCGTTAGGCGTGTAAGTGACCGTGTCGGCGGCGCAGCGAATGGCGGTCGGTCGGCGTCCGCGGGAACTGTTACAATTACGTGATTCGTCGCGCAGCATGCCATCGCACCATCCCCGCACGCCACAGCACCGCCAACGCACCGTCTCCGGACCGTCACCGCACCTCCACTGCACCGTCTCCACTCCGTCACCACACCATTGCACGGACCCAGCGGCTTGCTCCAGGCTAGACAAGGTGGAATCAGTCGCGGGTAGGCAGTGATTTTACGAGCACTATTCAGAGATAGACGGATATTATGGTCACTAGAGCAGCTGCCGGTGCTAGGAGCTGGCTAGACACGCGGTGCGGTGGGCCTACCTTCATCCCAGAGGCTCGCAGCTGGCGGGGCGTGGGGCGCGGGGAGGTGGGGCGCCGCGGGGGGTCTCGGTTCAACGACTCGTGCATGCGCGGGAGCGCCGCGACCCACAAACACTCATGATGTTGAAGGAATTCAAATCAAGGGCTGCTATAAATTTGCAAGTTTTGTGTCGTTCATTACGTCAGTGACGTCAGCGTGAGTGACGGACGAGTGCGAGACGGCGCGTCGACCGTGTGACGTCATTCGCGACAACTCCCTCTCTCCCCTCCCTTTCGCACTGATTTCCATCCAACAATCGGGGGAAGGGGGGAGTGCTCGGAAGGGTCGAAGGCTTCTGATTGCGTCTACATTTTTCAAATAAGATTGTAGTTATTTTTGGCGCGCGGATACTTTTTAATTAGTTGTTTCTCACGAGTGTCGCGGCGGGCGCGGGGGAAGGCGGGCGGTGGAGGGGGGGAGGGCTCGGGTTCGGCATTTTAATGAGCTGATCCCTTTCGTCCGCCCCCCCCCCGCCCCTCCGCGCGCCGCGCCCCGCCGCCGTCGCCCGCCGCACGATGCGCTCCGCACGCGGCACTTAATTAATGGGAGCACCCAACCCAAGCATACATTACGATTTCATTAAGTTTCAATACAAGTCTGTGTGAGATGAATTGCCACTGGTGTATTGTATGGGTGTGGTGTGATCGGTATAGGCTTGTGACGCGACGTGCGCGTGGTGACGCGTCACTCGTCCGCCCGCTGCTCCACACGATCAACCAACATCGTCTTACGAGCAATAACTTCACACACACACACACACACACACAGGCTCTGACTTGTACTGAACAATGGACTCAGCGCAACCGCAACCTCACACACAATGCGCCGCGAATACGAATCAAGTGCGGTCTGCTCACTTGCATTCATACAAAAGACATCAACGCGCGGTCGGAGCTTCACTTTTCCTTTTGATTGAACAATGAACACCCGCAACATGCAATGGTGGTTAAGAAACGGCAAAAACTCGATATTCAAGTAATCAAAATTCCACTTTGGCTCGGCTCGGCGGCCGCGGCGACGCGATGTTATCCGCCGACCGAATTCCCTCTCCCGCCGTGCCGACCGCCGACCTCACCGCCAACACACTGCCTTTGTTCCACTGCGATACAGGCTGCGACTACTTCTACATGCTACAACTGGCTCTACAGCATCACTCACTCAGAGACAGAGACACGTCTGCTCGGAGTAGAGGTGGGTCAGCGAATACCGTGCACCCACACACACACGTGTGCCACACACACATAGGTGCGCCGCCGGTTCCCGACATCGACAGTTTTACGGCCGCCGGTTTATTGGGCAGTTTTTGGTAGTTTTATTGTATAACGGCGCGTAACTATGCCCATTTCGATACACATTTAAGTCGCGAGAGAACAAAGATAGTAACCATGTTCACACACATGAACGCGTTGGCTTGTGAGGTCGCGCTGAAAGATGGCTATTTCTTGTGAAGTAAAATGTATATTAGCGTTTATCTCTAATAGCTATAATGTAGAGTCGAGGAGTTGTCGGCGCATGCGCGTAGCGCGGTGACGTCAGACACATTCCCACGACCAATTAACAGGCGAGGAGATGCCGTTGATTCACATTAATAACACTCTAAATTAGCATTGTGCCGCGGAAATACCGCTTCTATATCCAGCGCATAGAGTCTGCCACGCGAGCGGTGACCAATATCATCATGTCGTTATAATTAAAACTATTTAAGAGTTGAAATTGCGAACGCACTGCGAACACCTAATGATCATACATTTTATTGGGTTTGGTTTATTATTTTCATTATCACACACAGCAATAATATGTTTACCGCGACACTAGGAAGTACGTACACCACCCGGCGGCGGCGCGTAGTCGGCACTACTCGTAGGTACTGTGCCGGCTCCCAGTAATTATGACGAATCGTTCGTGGCGGCCGCCGTGGTAACGAGGCATTAGACTAATTGTGATTAACGGCACGAAGCTCTAACGTAAACACATGTAAGGTAACGTAACGGCCCGCGGTCGAGCGGCCGTGGCCCGCGTGCTCGGTTCACAGGCTTCAGCCTCACAGACCCACAACAGCACAGCCGCAGACTGTAATTAAGGCTTCGCAGACGTGACGCATAAATATCGCTCGGTATCGCGACAGATCGCGCGATCGCGGGCTATCGCGCATCGCGGCGACCTTTTCGGGAAATCGCGCCATTTCACGTGCTCGATGGTAATGGATGTCCCGTCGCATTATATTTATGAATCCTTCGGTTGTGTGTGCCGCGCAGGCGCAGGGTCCGCTGCCTCATCGCGGAACTAGGTACTAAAATCGGCTCCACGATCTATGAACTTATTCCATTAAGTCCGGTTTAAAGTGGGTGGACGCTGGTGAGGAAAATCCTCATCGGCGCGTGTGTTGTTTATCGTTTGTCAGGTCAGGTGCGAGGAGATGTCATCGGCCGATAGTGAGTGCGTGACAGATATTGATACAATCGACGCCGGTAATTGATTGAGCTTGCCTCGAACCCCCTTCCCCGTCCCTCCGCGGCCCCGCACCGTCCGTGGAGTGTCCTCTCATTCATTAGTATAATTAACTGAATGTCCCCCCCGCTCCCCGCCCTCCGGCCTCACCCCCGGGATAAATCGGAGCGATCTAAGAAAAAACCAGCAATAAATCTCATTGCGATTTCTCCGCAGGAATTATATAATTACATGATTGCGCGCGGGGCGAGGCGGCGGGGCGCGGGCGGGAGGACGCGCTATAGCTTCTCGGAAGCCCCCGCTCGCCCCCCGCCCGCCCGCGCCCGCCCCGCGCCCCGCAGTATTTTAATTAGGCCAGATGCCCCAAGTCCAAGACGAAGGGTCTTTTGGTCGCGCTGAGCTTTATTTTACCTACTTTTGTATAAATTCCTCCTCATTTTGGGTTTCGTCATCGCGGCGCGGTACGAGTAGGTATGTACAACAAGCTTTAGTGGTATGTAGGTGTTTTAAGCACGGTTTTAGTGTGAATCCCCTGAGAAGTATGTCCACATGTCGATAGCTTTATTATCTATGTCTGCAACTATATTTTATCGTCCAACGTTGAATCATTCTCTTACAATCAATTAAAATGTTGAAAAGTGCGAGCGAGAGGGCTGCAGAGCTTCAGCTTCAGGGGATTCATAAGGGCGACTATCGAACAATACAGTTTATAGATCTTTAGTGTCGCTGTCTGTACCAGCGATGCTAGCGCAACGATCTGCGGTCCATTGCACTGCTGCAGCTACAAAGTAACGATCACTTTGCGCAATTTGTAGTTGCAATCTCCACAAACTATCTCTCCAATCAGAGAGTGTAGAACTCGATCATAGTGGGGTCGGTTATTTTAGAAGCTGTGGTCATTTACGGCTGCATTTTGTTACGGTAATGAATCACTAGAAGCAGAAGATTTTCGGGGTTCTCTATCGACGTCATATCTCCGATAGAGCGTCGCTATCAGCGCGGCAGCGGCGCGCGTCGATGACGCCTCCATTCGCTACGGCGCTATCGCTCGTTACTCGTTAAGATTTAATTAATATTTCGTTATCGCTCTGCCCGAAATCATAGGATTGACGGATTATGAGCCATCAGCGACTGTCATGTTCCCCGATTGAGGCGACAAGTGCGATAGTGTGTGAGAATTCACACTTAGATAATAGATACATACATGACAAGGCAAACAGAACGCCCGTCGAGCACAATTTAACAATAGCGGCTCACCATGTATCCAATTTTATCAGCATTCATATAAATAATTAAATTACACTCAAGCGCTCAAGCGCTTAATTTTTTTTATCTTTATGGTAGCCTGGATTTCGTGTCCCACTGCTGGGCATAGGCCTGCCCTCTTGTGTTCCTCACATCTCTATCCTGGGCCACCTCTGGTTAGTGGAGCATAAATGCAGTGACCCATCCGTCACCCCGAGCATTAACTGTCCACGCGCCGTCCACCCTACACGTGACGTCACGCGCAGCTGCGCCACTAATTGTCGCATTGTCGCGCAATCAACCAAAGCTCTCTATCTGTCCGTCAGAAAACAAAAAAACAATGCGGAGCGCCCCTTGGACGCGCTCGCCACGTGGAGTTCACTCAGCAGCTGTTAATTGGCTTTGCATTTATAATTGCACGAGATATAATATCAGTGTCGTCGGGCGGTGGCATGCGCAAGTGCCAGGTTTTTTCCCCCACAAAAAAAGGTGAATATCATCCGCAGCGGGCGGCGGCACCCAAGTGCAATGTAAATGTCAAATATTTGTGTAAATTGTCAGCGGCGCGTGCGCCGGAAGTGCAAGGACGCCGGACATCCGCCGCCGCCGCCGGACAATTACTACCGTCGGTTACATGATTACATCCTTTACCTACATTTCATACTGAATATGATTATACTATAAAAGGTGCATTGTAAAGTTTAAAAAACCTTAAATTCTTCCGTAGAACCTTAAAAAAAAACTATATCTTAAATAAATGTTTGCAATGAACGAGCACTTACACTTTTAAAAAGTTAACAAAAACGAGTAATACCTACATGCGTTAATGGTGCCACTGGGAAATGTTAAGAACGCACTTAAGCAGCGATTTCCCATACAAACGTAGTTCCGGTTTAATTTCTAAACTATAGGCTGGATTTTGCTGAAACTTGGTTTATATCAGTAGGTACATGACCAATACGAAGGTTTAAAAATAGTTTTTATAATAAAAAAATAGCCTGAAAGAAATTAGAGCGATGCGTTTTTCGCGCCGAAAAGGGGGTTACTTTCAGCTGTTATTTACTTACATTGGAGTCTAACTACCTTGGAAACATCAATAATGTATTGTACTTGTCATAAAAAAAAGATCTTTTAAATAGCTAAGAAAATGTAGAAATGGCAGCGGAACTACGAAAAAATTTGGGAAAATAGATCTATTACGTTATAACTACAACTACATACTCACGAAAGGACACGAACACACGTAGATTCATACAGCCGCATTGCCTCTCACTTTTCCCGCGCCCCGTCTCGCTCTGGGTGAAACAGCTATGGAAAACAGTGTTTCACGCGCTTGGCTATCGCCGAGTTCCCACGGTCCTGAAGGGGCCTCTTAAGTCAACAGAAAATATTATTATAAACTTACTCCAGTTAGATATCTAATCTAGAAAGAGAACCTCTGCTTCCGCTGTCTGTCTGTTCTAAATTTAAAGGGCTGTATCTTTGGAACCGTAATGGGTACCTAGACAGTTTAATTTTTCAACGAATATGTGTTAATATTGGGGGAGGACACAAAAACAAAATTAAATAATATAAAACCCCAAACGACAAACGTGTTTTTATCGAGCAATACAGAGGCACCCCATACCTACCATACTTTTCTCGAAGAAACTCGAGGCTCTTTTCACCCCCCTGTATCTTTATATGAGTAAAGCTAGAAGTAGGTAAAGTCTGAAATTTCAGTTACTAAAGTTCTCACGGAATCTATGCTCGGGAAATCTACTGTTTCCGAGCTAATATATAAAAATGCTTGATCTTTTCTTTCGTGATTTTCCTTTCATTTAATTTTCCATCTCAAATTGAGTACTTTCCCTCTGGGTGTCGGTGGCATCACAGCTTATGCAAGCTTTATTTACCAGATGTTTTCTGCTACTCAAGTGAAATTCTGATTTCAGAAACCGGTGCTCAATGCAAGTAAAGTCGAAGCATTTCCGGCGCAGAGAGTAGTCCCTAATGAGTCGTCAATCGTTGTTGTGTTGGTAATTAGCGGCGATTAGACAAATCGCTCGCGAGAGGATGCGCCGGCGGCGATGCGACGCGACGCGCAGGCGCGCAGACTACCAGCGTATCCACAGTATACAGGGTGTTAAAAGACCGCCAACAGACCCGAAAGCCACGTATACTAGACACCAAAACAAAGTACTTTTTCGATAAATTATTGCTGGAAAATAATTTTGGTTTTTTAGGTTATAATTTTGAAAAATATTTTATTACGCAATGGAAGTGTAACACACAGAAGTCATATTGCGCAAGCGTGGGTATAAGTTTATGTTACTTAACCTTGAAGTGCCGATGTTTAAAATACATTGCGGGTTGCAATTTTAACGTCGTTTTTTGTAAGAAATATTTATAATTTTGATATGGCTTCTTGAGAGGATATTGTTAAGAACTTGATACTGAATACATTTCTGCAAAAAAAAGTTTTGAAAAGTCCGACTTTGAACCCCATTATCTCGGAAACCGTTGATTTCCCAGGCATAGTTCCTTTGGCAAAAATGTTTATTATGATGAGGACAATACGTGGTTTCCCGCTTTGTTGGCCGTCTTTTAACACCCTGTATGCTGCGCAGCGTTTCAGCAAGCATCGGCTCCACTATGCAGCTTAAATATTCTTCGGCAAAACTTTAGTACTAAAACAACTAATAAAAAAAAACTAATGAATACTTGACCTTTGCATCTACGATTAAGACGATTTTTACAGCGTCCATTGGCACCGTCACTCACACTAGATGGTTGAAGGGACCCCTCGGACGCTGCAATGGTTGGGACATTGGATGGAGTGGCTTGCCCAGCACGTACACCAGACAGCTAAGTCCACAGGAAAGACAAGGTTCGATTCTCAGTGCGGCATGTACTCGTACCTATATCCCGAGGAAACTCGCGGCTAAGTTGGGTCAGCAAGTATTAACATACTTAAAACTGTCAAGTCAACATTATGCTAACTGCACACTCCATGGGTCAGAGGCTGCATGAATGCAGCGGGAGCAGTGACGTCACACCACGTTGCCATTTTGAAAAGAGTCATGTTTCAGCAGCTCCGGGTGGGTGGTTGCATTGTGTGCAGCGGCGCGGCGCGGGCGGGGCGGGAGGGGCTGGCAGGGGACGGGGCGCGCGCGCACGATTGGTCGAGCGAGCGGCGACATTGTTCGCGCGCGATCGATTTCGCGCTCAATTAGTTCTGCCGCGATACGGCGACAATGTGTCCACACAATTACTCGTCGTGGCTTAATTGAGGCTTCTGCCGAGACGCGGCACAATGGCGGGCGAGAGACAAAGCACCGGCTCGCTATCTGCCGCCGCCGCCGCCGCCGCCCGGGGCCGGTCAGCAGCCATCGGCGCGGCGGTGACGATCGGACTTTATTGCACACGAAAAACATTACGACATGTACAAAGCCGGCATCTCGGTAAGAGATTTCTTCGAGTAGGACAGGAACGTTAATCTATAAAACAGGTAAACATACATCAAGCAAAAATGGTTTTATCCGGGTGTCGCTGACCGTATTTTGCTTGAGGCCCGGTGCCCCCGCTGTCATCAGCGCGTCATCAGAGCGTACCTACACTAATTACACTTCACGGCTTTTCATGCGTGATTTTACGGCTCATCCCCCTCCTCCTGCCACCGCGCCCCGCGCCCCGCCGCAGACATTAGTTCCGGAGAGCTCTGCCGACTCAAGAAGACACGAAGTAGAGAAAACTAACAAATCTACCGATACTGCTGTCGCTTAACTTATGAAAACAAAGAAAAAACGAGTTATCAATGTTTTCACCTTGTTTTCATTAACTCACACAAAGACTGCTCTCCTCACACAGCGAGTGATAGCTTGACTCAGCACAAACAAGAGTTTCTGCCAGGAGCACTTAGAACTACCAGTAAGGCAGAACTGACTCTGGACTCCGGAATCAGGCTACAAGAAACTGCTTAGCCGTGCCCCGTATATCGGATGGAGCCTTATCAAGGCGTAACTCTTCAATGGTATCTAATCAAGTGTGTAGCGCGACCCCGGTCCCGGTTCTTCGTGGGTCGTGTAGTGTCGCTAACGAGCGCGCGGACACGCACGCTCCTCACAAGCGACGGCTAATTGTCACGACTTGAAAAAACGCTTCCTGTCGCGCCGCACCGCACCGCACCGCACCGCACCGCACCGCAACGCACCGCAACGCGTCGGCTTGCCTCGATGCTATCGCCACCACAAATCACGCCTCAATCGGTCAATTATCTGGCCGAAGCTATCCGACAACACGCGAGAGCGATCGATTAAATGGTTCACGTCGCGGCGCGCCACATGGTGATAAATACATCATCGGTACCTACCCTTGTATTTTACATACATCTCATCATTATGTAAGCCATACGCCTCCTCTTCTGCTTTTATACAACTCAAGATAAAGATTTAAACAGAAGATTGAACGCAGCCGGGTAACTGTTGTCTGAACATCAAAATTCAAAGTGCATATACGGTTAGCTCTCTTGAATATGCCGTGGAGAAAGTTAGCTGTCATAAGTAAGTATATCGCAATTGACCCGCGCGGGCCCCCGCGCCGCCACCGCACCGTCGCGCGACAACACGAGTACGACACGCGGCACAAAGCACTTCTCAGTCTACTAAGCTGAAACGTTTAGCAGTATTTGTTCATCGTCTTTCAATATCCTTAAGTTTTGTTGTAAGACGGCACCACCGTGTTCTCCTAAAGCCGTCCATACATATAATCGTTACCTCTATCCTGGGAACTGTGATCCGACAAATAAAAATAGCGGAGGTCAGGGTGTCTCAATTCAGTTCTGAAAAAAGTTGGCAATCATTGATGGGGAAGCTTATTTTAAGCTCTTTGTGGATAGGCCCGTTTGTTCTGGCCTTCCATGGAATCCTTAGCAAGTAATTGCTACATTTCTAACAACATTACAAGGAAAAATGGCTCTACATGTTTTTTTCGCAGTCCTAGTATCAGGCATACCTACTACAGCTATTGAGCGCACCCAAGATCATGGCTTTGGTTTTGCCTCTATACTATACAATCTTTAGTTCCATAACCCCACCAAGTGTCTGAATCTGAAAGTCGTGAGTGTGTTCCCTCCCCGACCTAAGCTCGGAGTATTTAATCAGCAGCAAGTGGGCCACGCTCGCTGAACTAGCACTTAAATAATATTAATTAAACCGAACGTTGCTTGTTTATTAATGGCTGGCGAATATGTGCTCGAGTTTTTTATACATTTTATAATGCTCGTTGCTTAATCATAAATATAGCAGCGAGCGTGGCTGGCGACAGGCGGTTGAGACAGCGCAGGCGCAGGGCAACAAGCAGGTGGAACAACCGGGGCGCACACGCGCTTCGTTTAACGTTATTGCTCTCAAACAAAATGAGTTTGAAAAAGCTCGGGCGCGTTGCACAACCGGTCGGCCGGCGGCGGCGGCGGCGCGGCGGACGGGCGGACGGGATTACTACAAACAATGATAAACATTAGTGGGGCTTTTAACAGATACCGATCTCGACCGACACAAAAACGCAATGCGCTCCAGCGATCGACTGACGAGCGTCGAATCACTCTACCGCGAGTGCTCTGACTTTAGCCGGCAGACACTCCGTGCTCAATATAACCGGAATTCAAAATAAACATAAAATATATAAGTTATTGTAAGACCAATATTCCAAGGCGGGAACTTCTATTTGCAGCTCTACATCTGCAACAACTACATATTAAAAAAATGTAATTAATACCTACTTAAATTCATTCATTCTAGCTGGCTCAGCGACCCAAAGTGGATCTTGGCCTCCGCAACCAAAAGACGCCAGCTCTCCCTGTCCTGCGCTAACTCCCTCCAATCCTCCTCCTCCTCCTCCTCCTCCTCCATTAATAGTCATTAAACTGTAAAAAGATTTGCTCAACAATTTTCATCATCAACATCTTCCTTTACCGTTGTTCCCATTTAACTGGGGTCGGCTCATCGTGTCCTCTTCCTCCTAAAGTAATAAGCAGTCATTGTATAAAAATTATAAAATGATTGCGATATTCAATCACAGAATAGTTGCTTTAGCTCATACCTACCAATTTTCATGCACCATTGCTGCTTCCTGCGTTGACACGTGCAAGAGCGTCGCATAATAACAGTACTTCCAGTGGAACAGACTACAGGGCAACTATGTGGTGCCACTATTTATAATTAAATAAGCTGCGGGAGAAGAGACGGGCGATCGGCGCGGGATTAATAGCGCCGGTAAATACAATTTGTTCGCGCCACGGCCGCGGCCGACGCTGGCCATGATACGGTCGACTCTTTATACATACCTATACATATAACATAGGTATATCAAGGTAAGTTGCTCGGATGCGCCTGCCGGAGAACCGAGGATCTCTGCTGGCTGCTGCACTGAGATTACTTGGTACATGCCGGTGCCGCTGAATCAATGTTTGCCTCTTGGCAGTTGGCGCATTATGTTGTCTGCCGTGTCTGTATGTGCGTGGTGTGTGATGTGATGTGGTGAACGCAGCGCGTGCGTACGTACAATTATTTATCTAGGTAGGTAGGTATAGGTACGGTGGGCCACAGTCACAGATACCCCATGGCAGCTCTTAACGCGCGCGGCATAAGGGCACCAATCGAACAAAAAGGGGTATCTTTGGGTGAGGCCGGCTGTACTACACAAAGTCGCTTCGAGCGATCGCTCATGCTCGGAGACTAATTGCGCCGTGAATGAAACTCTTTTTAATAAGAATGAAACTCTTTTTAATAAGCGTCACGAGACGGAGCGCGGGCGGCGGTGTACTGTAGATACAGTACAGTGTTTGTTTGTGACGCTCCACTCGCGAACAATATGCTGACAAATGGGGCTCATCAGCGATGTTTCAAAACGTATCCGACGAAGCTTTGTTTTGAAGAAAATTATTCCGTTGCGCGCCCGCGAGCGAGCGAGTGGGAGCGCACAGAGGCTGCGGCATAACGAGCGCGTATCTTGCATCGCGCATGCAGATCCCTCATACATAATACACGGGCGGTGTGCCGCGGCCCTTATCGCCCCTTCAGCTGCTGTTCATACATATTCTATTCTAATAGGCGCTACACTCGATAGTTTTGAGCCGCGCTATTGAACCGCCGCGGCCGAGATGTAATTGCAAGATATCCGCGCGTCCCGGTATATGCCGGTATGTACATGTACATAACTACTACGGTATGTTTTCGCGGGACAAATAGCGCGGTGCCAGCGGCGCGGGCGCAGCCGGGCGCCGGCATTAGTCTCGCCGCGGGCGCGCGCTCGCTGCAGCACTTGGCGGTAAGCACACGCAATTTTTCGTCCATTATGGGTGGACTTACTACCAGTAAGCGTCGTGCTGCCAGCAAATACTTAATAACGTAATCAAAAATACAAAATACATTAAACGCAATGGACAATGCAATAACAAAGATATTGAGTTTGAAACACACTTGGTGGTGATGCACTTGATGCCAACAACAGATTATTGACGTTGCATTCAAGTCGAGTGTATCAAACACTTGAGCACCTCCGAGAGCCATTAGCGCACCGCGACGCGGCGCTGGCGCGGGGCGTGGGCAGCCTGCCACTGATAATAACTCGTATGAGCACTTCATTCAAACTAATTAAGATGACAGAGAAGATGTTGTGTGTTTACGTATGAAGCTTCTCGCAGCGACCGGTGTGTGCGTCACACTCGGCGCAAAACTCGCGGCAGAAGCAATGACCTGCGCCTGCGCCAGATAAAGGTACCTCAACCGCTTGCTGCCTCTATCATCTAAATACACACCTAAGCATAGTACAGCTTATACAGCGGAGCTTATAGGAGATGCAGACAGAACAGAAAGACACAGCAGGTCGACTTTGTCCGATATTTGATCTTATTACGTACCTACGTACTGTTGCCTTCGATCAAGGATAAAACTAAGTAGATACAACATAGAACTCTGAAATGTGTCTGGAAAAATAGATGCCCAAACTGCCTTTGGGAGCTTATTTGCTCGTAGTCTATGCAATTAAAGTAAAACTGTACACTAATGCAATAAGGTAGACATTCGAATAAGACGTATGGTCGAAACGATGTTTCGTATTGTTCTATTGCTGATATAATTTGTTTCTGTGGGGACAAGTTTTTATTCTGATTTTATACGTAAAGCGGATTCTATGGGATTTAGTTCGGTGACTGTTGCTCGCCGATATGCTCCGTCTGTTATGGAGCGGGTGGTGCGTTAATCCAAATGATATACCGATATTTACTTGAAACCGTCTCCACATGTAGTTCTTAACGGCACAGTAATTGTGCGTCATCTGTGGAGCGGTTTTTCTCCGTGTCGACTGTCGACGGCAGCGCCGCGGTCCTCGCTCGGCGCAGATTCTAATTTGCCGGCCGTTATATCTGCGATCAATTAATTACAAAACATTCTCACACTCGCAGTAACTCGCGCTATTAGCCATAAACTATCTCGCGTCGTGTCGCTGTCGCCGCGCCCGCCGGCCATACCTACTGCACTCGGGTCGAACCACATCTAAACAGAACAGATCGGTAATGAAAGCGCTTCTAGGGAAGCGAGGAATGTAAATTGCTGGTGTCTCGCCGAGCTCATGCCATCACACAACGTGCCAACTATGCAGGGGGAGATACAGAAGATACGTTACACAGAAGTTTTATTGCAAAAATCTAAAATTTTAAGGAAAGCGTTGACAATTTGTTAATGAAGATGTTGTGGAAATTAAGTCGACAGATATTTGAACTACAATAAAAAACTAGGTGCTGTCAGTATTTACTTATCTACTATATTTCGTGTGATCTCTACCTCGGTCGTTTCACAGAGTCCGTGTCGCGGCGGCACAGCGCGACGGCGCGGCGGCGTGTCTCTTTACACACACGGCTGCGAGCATGTGGGCCATCTCCGCGCAGCTGATTTATTAATTAATGATAGCGCGGTGATGGCTCTATTACACCGATGTCTGTAGGTATGTGTTTGATGAGCAGACGACGTGTGACGTCACGTCGTAGGTAGCTCGGCTAATAGGCGTGTTGGTCGGTGGTGGTTCACGTCACGCTCGCGCGGCGAGCGGTGTAACGGCGGAGGGTTAGAGCTATAATCAACTAATAGCGGGGCTCGCGCTCGCCGCGCGGCGTTACACAAGCGCCCGCCGATTATGATACACTTTTTATTGTGGGATTGTTTCTTTTAATATTAATTCTTCGAGTTAAATTGTACAATCATAAGCTTTAATCACTTTAATGCGCCCATTAAACGATTACGTTTCGGCCTCATTTAGTCGATTGTGAGCTCACGACGGCGGCGGCTCTACATCGGTATATCATTCGACCACAGCACAGCCGAGCCGACTATTGCACCAGCAATAATTAATTTACAAACCCGTACTAGTTTTTATTAGGTTTTATTGATCCAGTACGAGTCTCTCAAGGCGACGCGTTGCGCCCGAATTTGTTATAATTAATGGCGTCGTCTGCGGCAATTAAACGAACATTGAGCGATCGTAAAGTGTTGCCGAATGTGGCTCGCCTTCTGGTAATTACTGCCACCGGCCTCATTAGCAGAACTACGTTAGGTTAGCTTGCCGTAATGGCTCCAGTACCCAGTGCCAGTGTGTGTCGTGAGTGAGTCTCTCCCGCGAGCCGGCACGGTTCTCCTCGTGTTCGGTAGTCGGTTGGCTGCGGACTCTCTTCGGCCTTGCGCCGGCGCAGCTAATTCCACTGATTATGAGGGGTGCGCGGGAGGCGGGGCGGGCGCGAGGGCAGTGACCCATGCAGGGTGAGGGGCGCGGGGCGCGGGGCGCGGGGAGGGTAATGAGGGGCTTCATTTGCGCGAGCTGAAGGCGACCCGCGGGTCAGCACCGCCGCACCGACCGATCGGTGTAAGTACTTACATACACACAAGTATGCATACCAACACAGTGTAAGTCTGCACTGTAAACATAGTACCCTGATCACAATCGCGACACTTCTGATTGATTGGCGCTGTATTCTGCAAGAAAACCTCTGCAACCGTCAGCGGCGGCGTCGGTCCGTCGGTGTCGACGCGGGACAGATAACATCGCGAGAGCGTCTCTCGGATCCGCTCGTCTCATCCTCAACAGTTAATCATTCGTATAATATCGAATTAGACTTCGTGATTTTCCGAATCCATCCATCACCGGCAGCGGCGTGATTGATTTGTCCGAGCGCGCGCGCCATGTTGTTTTTGTCGTGTTCTTTGTCTAGTGGGAATTAATAGAACGGTTCACTGGACTTCATTTTGTATTACCTAAGTTATTAATGTTCCTAGTTGTTTGTAGCGGTATTGCGTGCTCACAAGCATCTCTACGCTGCTCGGTAGAGCTAACACAGTGCAGGGCCCTTAGCCTGTAACACAATGGTGCCAAAATGGGCTTCCGGTTGACGGTTTTAATTACGATTTATTAATGCAGTCGGTCCAGTGTCGGTCCTTTTATTGTTATTGTAGTACAGCACTCGCTAACTTTCCGCTGTCTTTCCTGTGGGCTTGTCGCTGTCTTTCCTGTGGGCTTGGTCGACTAAGCTGTCAGGATGGTATAGGTGCTGGGCAAGCCTACTCCATCTAAAACAATGTCCCAGGCACTGCAGCGCCGAGTGGTCTCTTCACCCATCTAGTGTGAGTGAAGGTGCCACTGGACGCTGTATAAATCATCTCATTACGAAGATGCAAAGGCCTTAGTTTAGAACAGCAAAGAATATTATGAGTCTAATTCTAGAGGATTAGTTCGCTGGTTGTAGGAGAGCAACGAAAAAATCCCGGTTTTGTCCTTCTACCTAGGACGCCATTGATACGCCATTGTGTTACAGGCTAAGGCCCCAGCTCGCGTGTGCGCCGACCAACGCCTGCGCCTGCACACAGGGTAGTTACCGACCGCGTTATAGTATAATTAACAAATAAACGAACACCGTGTGTAACGCCTGCCCGTGAGCATTCCTGCTCGATTGTGTGCGAGTGTTCCCACGTGGATAGCAAGTCATGCGCGCTAACGACGTCACCCAGCACTGCTGATCACAGGGCGCACCAACTTAGCCCTAATCAAACTAGCCACAGCCGAACTACAAATAATAAAAACCCAAATACATTTCGTTCCCTGTCATTGGCGATCAATTTATTGTTTACAGGCAACCAACAAAGGTGGCGCTGCACATTGGGTTGACAGCGCACGTCGTGCATGGCGCACGGCGCACGGCGCTGAGCCCGCCGCGCCGCGTCAGCGTCAGTGCATGTTGGTGCACGAGCCATCAGCGCCGGCCGACCCGCACCGCCCCCCGACCCCCGACCCTGGGCTCGCTGCGCTAGTGACCTCGCGTGGCTTCGCTCCAGATGCAATCGCGCTAGATTGTTCTGTGGCAGCCACTCCTCGCCGCAAGGTTAGCGAGCCCTTCACCTCGCCGCCGCCGTCGATGGAAGGATTCTTTGTAAAAACACTGGATGCTTAGTAATAAAAAGCGCATTGTCTACATTGTTATTATTGTGATTGCACAACCCGCTACAGACAAACATAATAGCACCAGAAACTGTATGTAGTCCGCGATGCCCTCCGATATCACAGCAGGAGCCCGCGACCGCAATCACAATACACGCACTAACGACAACATGTTGTGCAATGAATGCGGCAACCAGTTAAGTAAAAATAAATATGTGCTTATTATTTTTTACCACCCGTTGTATCAGCCATTCCGGCGTCAATAGAGCGTCCCCTCGAGCTAACTACCTCGCCGCAGCGCTAGCCAGGCGCTCGTCCGTCTGTCACCTCGGTCTCAAGTGCGCACATGGCCGGGCTCTGCTCTGGGAACGCTGTTATCGACACAACCAATCGATACGTGAACTCTACTGCGTCGGTCACACACATATGTATAGTCTTGTAGTTAATAGGTTCTGTCTGACAGATTCTTTTTAAAATAGCAGAAAAGGTGGATGGAGTTGAGCTTGGAGGATCACTCTGGGTACCGAGATGGATGATTGATAGGTACCAATGATTGGTCGCACACAATATTAAATAAATGATCAAAATGAAATCAACCATAGTTAGTATACGTTGATACGATACCAATTGCAGTATTAACTGCCGCACGCAACGGGACATCGCGTCCACCATTAAATACTTTCGTTAAAAGTGACAAAAGTTGTAAAATATCCACAAAAATTATACAATTGATTGCATATTGAATGTTTCCACTCAAGACGCCCGTTTGCCGATATGGTCCCAAAACCCATCGCCCAGCGGAGAGCTGCACTTATCATAAAAAGCGCAGTTAATTGCACGAGTTTACTTTTACGGCGCTCATAATAAGATAACAAATTAGCAATGAGCTGAGTGAGGACCTCGCCGGGGGCGCTGGCGGGCGGGGAAGGAGGGCGAGGGGGGACTGGGGGGCAGGCAAGCACCCGACGGCAGCGGGGGCGCAGGCACCTGCGAGCTGAAGCTACGGCGTTACACACAGAAGAAGCACTCAACAATTTTTGCGTGTGAACCATGCATGACCACATAATAATACATGTATAATACCAGGAATCAGGATATGTACCTAATAAAATCGGTACGCAGACTCTATGCGCGTGTTTGTCACATTGGTGGCTATTGCAGCGTAAGGCAGCGCGACAAAGCAATGTGTACTAAAAGCTTCGAGCTATTTTGCCCCTTGTATCTTCTGTAAGTTTCTGGTCGTGGCCGGCGGGAAGACGTTTCCGAGAACTCTCAGCAATATGCAAATGTGTGTGTACACACGCGCGGACCGTTACAAAGGCCTGCATCTGCACGGCTTCTATCCTCAGGGCATAAGGGCTGGTGTCCCTTGAATGCCGAGATTTGGTGCTCCAGATGCGGCGGCGCTAATACGTCGCTAATTGTAGGACGGGGCCAGGAAGCGAGGGGCAGGTGCGCGGGGGAGTGCACCTTATAAACCTCGTAACGGCGGCCGAGCCGATTATCTCCACCCAGCCCATTTAATTAAGCCCGAAACTGAAATAAGGAAAACCATCAGCAGTTAAGGTGGAGGCATCAATGCGCCAGAGCCATCCTGACTTGACCCCAGGTTAGTTGGCGACTACAGTGTCATTTTAGAGCTCCGAACGGGTCGTGGCCGCGCGATACCATCGCTCCCGCCAGCAGCGTGTGTCGCGTGTGCAGCCTGCACGGACTGATTATGATGCTCATGTCTGGAAGTCATGCATCTGCACCTAGTTGAATTTATAAATAAATAAATATGTCCCATAAATATACCATTTCAACATGTTGGTTATCGGTGTCCTAGGCGACGTACTTAAGAGGCCCCTTCAGGACCGTGGGAACTCAGTGACGGCCAAGCGAGTGAAACACTGTTTTCTATAGCTGTTTCACCCAGAGCGAGACGGGGCGCGGGAAAAGTGAGGGGCAATGTGGCTGTATGAGTCTACGTGTGTTCGTGTCCTTTCGCGAGTATCTAGTTGTAGGTAGTTGTAATGTGATAGATCTATTTTCCCAAAATTTTTCGTAGATCAGCTGCCATTTCTACATTTTATTAGGTACTAGTTGTGCCCGCGACTTCGTATGCGTTTTTACACATTTGACATTTAATTTAAATTCGACTGTGGAGGAAAACTCAAAAGGAAGGTTTTTTTAAACCCCCGACCAAAGAAGAGGGGTGTTATAAGTTTGACAGCCTTGTGAGTGTGTCTGTATAAGTGTTTATGAGGGTGTGTCTGTCTGTGGCACCGTAGCTCTTAAATGGGTGAACGATTTGGAAGCTTTAGGTTTTTTTTTTTAATTTGAAAGCAGGTTTTCTAGCGAATGTTCTTAGTTATGTTTTGTCAAAATTGGTTCAGCAATTTATTAAATATGCTTATTCGAAGCTAAAATGTCGGGGGTATTTTAATAGTTATTATTTCTTTACTTGCGGTTGCAGGGCTCAAAAGAAAGCAATAGAATAAAATTGAATAAAAACCCTAATCTAAACAATACCTATATAAATTTAATAATAAATATGTATTGTTTACATTAAGGTATCGCCCGTGATAAGATACCAGGAAGCTTAGCATAAGAATTGATTAGGAAGTAAAAGGGTTTATAATATGTATCTCCCTCGACGTAGAGTGGGATAGATAAAGTTATAAGCCCATAGATAAGGTCTTACTCATTCTCATGCTAAGCCAGCAAGCAAAGCATACGGCTAATAACTCTGTCTATCCAGCTCAACGGTAAACAATAGTTATTTGTTATGCAAGAATGCAAAATTATTGTTTGCGGCGAGTGCTTGTATTGAATACCGAGCGGTGTTAAAAGACCGCCAACAAAGTGGTAGACCACATACAGGGTGTTAAAAGACCGCCAACAAAGCGGGAAACCACGTATTTTCCTCATCATAAGGAACATTTTTGCCCAAGGAACTATGCCTGGGAAATCAACGGTTTCCGAGATAATGAGGTTCAAAGTCGGATTTTTCAAAACTTTTTTTTTGCAGAAATGTATTCAGTATCTAGTTCTTAAGAATCCCCTGAAGCTCTGCAGCCCTCTCGCTCGCACTTTTCAACATTGTAATTGATTGTAAGAGAATGATTAAACTTTGGACGATAAAATATAGTTGCAGACATAGATAATAAAGCTATCGACACTTTTGATTTCATATTTCTACTAATAAAAAAAAATATCACTGAACTTCGGTTAAAAGTAGTAATTCAGTAATTTATTTTTTAAACTATAAATGTGAAATTTAAAGTATGTCTACATGTCGATAGCTTTATTATCTATGTCTGCAACTATATTTTATCGTCCAAAGTTGAATCATTCTCTTACAATAAATTAAAATGTTCAAAAGTGCGAGCGAGAGGGCTGCAGAGCTTCAGGGGATTCTTAACATACCTTTTCAAGAAGCCATATCAAAATTATGAATATTTCTTACAAAAAACGACGTTAAAGTTGCAACCCGCAATGTATTCTAAACATCGGCACTTCAAGCTTAAGTAACATAATCTGATACCTACGCTTGCGCAATATGACTTCTGTGCGTTACACGTCCATTGCGTGAAAAAATATTTTTCAAAATTATAACCTAAAAAACCAAAATAATTTCCCAACAATAATTTATCGAAAAACTACTTTGTTTTGGTGTCTAGTGGCTTTCGGGTCTGTTGGCGGTCTTTTACACCCTGTATAGTCCTCATCATAACGATCATTTTTGCCCAAGGAACTATGCCTAGGAAATCAACGGTTTCCGAGATAATGAGGTTCCAAGTCGGATTTTTTTTTCCGGAAATGCATTTTTTTTTTCGGATATGTGTTCTGTATCACGTTATTAACATATCTTCTCAAGAAGCTATATCAAAATTATGAATATTTCTTACAAAAAACGAAGTTAAAATTGCAACCCGCAATGTATTCTGAACATCGGATAGCCTAGATTGTTCCCAGAACCAGGACTTATCACGGTCCTAAATTTGACTGAAAACTATTCAGCGGTATTCGCGTGATGAGGTAACACACAGACAGACAGACAGACAGACAGACAGACAGACATAGACCGATTTTTTTGCATTTTTGTATTCAGTATAGTTTACTTAGTAACCCCTGATAGTTTTTTTCTAAAAATATTCAATGTACAGAATTGACTTCGCTAGAGTTTTATTATAAGTATAGATAGATTTCAAAAATCATTTTTTTGTCTGACAAGTACAACACATTATTGATGTTCCCAAGGTAGTTAGACTCCAATAGACAGTGTAATAATGTAAGTAAATAACAGCTGAAAGAAACCCCTTCTTAGGCGCGAAAAACGCATCGCTCTAATTTCTTTCAAGCCATTTTTTTTATTATAAAAAAATAGAAGTTAAAAACTAAAACCCGACTACTAAAAGGCTTAAAACAAACCTGTTTATCCTTAAAATACACTCATAGATAATTAATCGTAGTCGGAGGCCATCGGTTTATCAAATGCGAATGTGGTGTCCTCCGACTACGATTAATTATCTATGAGTGTATTTTAAGGATAAACAGGTTTGTTTTAAGCCTTTTAGTAGTCGGGTTTTAGTTTTTAACTTCTATTTTTTTTTGAGCTTTTTAGTAAGTCATTTTAGACGATCACCCAGAATAGAACCAAGAAGGGCAAAAAAAAAACACAATTTGGAATTTTTTGTTCTATTTGTTATGTTGACGCTACATGTGTAATACATTTTTGAAAAGGTTTTTTAAAGCCCTTTTATTTGATACCCATGACGATGGTATCCGATAATTTTTATTTTTAGGTCCACCACTTTAGGGCGCAGCACAGCCGCCATCTTGGTTTTTCTCAAAATTAAACTATCCTATGTTACCTGGGTGATTAAGACGAATCCAACGACACCTCATTTGTTGAAATCGGCCGAGTAGTTTAGGCTCTGCGAGGGAACAGATGAACACACAAACATACATACATACATACATACATACATACATACATACATACATACATACATACATACATACATACATACATACATACATACATACGCTGCTAAAATCATAACCCTCCTTTTTGCTTCGCGTAGTCGGGTAAAAACTATTTGCAAACCTCGATATTGGTCATCTACTGATATAAACCAAGTTTCAGAAAAATCCAGCCTGTAGTTTAGAAATTAAACCGGAACTACATTTGTATGGGAAAATGGTGCACTTGGACTTGCGCGACGCTCGCGTCTCTAGTGACTAGTGCGATACTTATGCTAACAGTGCTCGCTCGTGTCACCGCTGTATTTATGCACCTGCTGACACCTGCACGATCATTGAATTCCCTCTGGCGCCGTATTAGGCGCGCATTAACTCAGTTGGGCGCTGTAGTGTGGCTCCGGCGGATTACTAGGTACAGTACAACTGGTTCGACGTGTAGCGGCGCACTGTACTGTGTTGTGTAGAATCACAGAAACAAGGTGCGAGCTCACGCGAGCGTGTGCGCACTGCGATGTGTAGCTACACTGGCTGCAGCGATATAACTTGGCGTTGAGTTAGCGGCCGGCCGCCCTACCTCAGACTGACAAACACACTGTAGTAGTCTGCGCGCGATTTCAAGTGTAGACAATGCGCAAGTAGGTATACATATACATAATTCAAGTCAAGATTTTTCAGTAACTTCTCAGTCGACTCATCTTTTGGGCGGCCTAAAAACTCTGATACCACGGGTGGATTACCTACGAAACTTATCCAAAATTTAGTTAGACCTCTTTGTAAGATGAGCACCCACCAGACCAGTGAACAGGTATCTTGTAAAGTTACTTATGTTTGAATGCGTTCTTTTGTTAGCTGCTAGTCCCGCTCGTGACTGGTAACAATAACCACTGTGATTAAATCCAAACCAGCCCGGTTCGGTAGAAGGGTAGATCATCCTTCTACAGTCCCGGGATCGTATGTTACAGCGCTGCAGCGCGGGCGCACGGGGTGTCGGGTGCAAACATCTCGTCTGTCGGTGGATAATGGATGGAGCTGGGAACTTGTTTTACTGCAGAAGTCCCCGCGCCCTCAACTCCCCAGCAAGCAACCAACCCCACGAGCAGAGATGAGCATCAACCGGTGGTAACTATTTGATGTTTGACTCGATTTGAAATACAATCACCCAATTTGTAAATGTAACGGACACCAATAATTTTATGAAACGACACCAACACCACCACCATGGATTGCTTTTTTTTTACTTTTTTAATTTTCAACCAAATGAATAAATTATTTTTGACTTGACAATTTATTCACTTGACAATATCGCCCGCTACTTGCGGCATGCATTACCTACTCCTAGAAGCTAAGATGTCACACCGAACGTGGCGTTACAATGGAGCTTCTATTAACGGTAACGGAACGGCGCTACAGCGGCCGCGATGCTGTCCACGAGGGACTCGACCCGCGCCGCCGCCGCCGCCCTGAGAGAGGGTGATGTGCCCGACCCGACCTCGGCCGAGTAGCGGGCAGGACACTATTATTAATATTAGGTATTACAATACCAATACAGTGTACATAATTTACAATAAAATATAAAGTAAGCATTAGTGGCTATTGTCTCTACTACACACGTAAAGTTGCGACTTTGCGAGTTTGTACTCACGACAGCACGTCGAACCTTACACGCCGGCACTCTACTCAGTTATGTTACGGGCGACTTTACAACAAAAGTGTACACTCTGACGTGCTTTCGTGTGTAGTAAACCCTAATTTATGATGCTCGACTTTTCGAATCAAAACACCATGGCACTTTAGGGGTGGTATTAATAGTCATCTGAGATCACCTACTTGAGCTCGATCTAACTTGAGTAGCTATCAGCATATTAATAGACACTATCTTGAGATTGACATTGACATTAGCCAAGGCTTGACATTAGCATTTTGACTTTTCTGATATCACCTACTTGAGTTCGATCTTTAGTCGACGATTATTAATGCCACACTTAAACTTGCAATGGGCGAACATTTGTATGCCCACCCGTGGCATCATGGCATGCATGTCTGCGTGGAAAGGCACTCAAGATGTTTGTCTCTCGACGGCCGACGGTCAACACTGTGTGGAATGGAAGTTGACTTTTTGTCGAGAGCAATAACAACCGAACGGTACGTGGGAGCACCTGCGCGCACTGACAATTTAATTTCATTCAATAACACAGAAAAGAGCTTACACAAATAAACCGACAAGCCGTTATTGCGCAAGCCGATTGACAAAAACCATCAACTTGACGCGCGTTGGACCATTGCCGAATGTAACAAATAGCTAACTATCGCTAGTTCAGTTCAGGCGCGCGGGGGCGAGTGGAGCGACTCAAGCCGTCACGCGACAGGCATGTCCGCTGTCCGCTCCCGTCGAGGCATGTTCACATGCTCAAGCTCGCTCGCTATCCTAACATGCTCACGTCCGGAGCGATCGGGCCGCAGATAGGTTTTGATCGCGTGACGTCACCGCACTAACGAGCGCCGCTAATTGACACACATTCAGCCTTCATTAGCCACAAAACGATCATCTCAATAAATTGCGGCTTAAACTCTAAAATATACCCCGGCGCGGTCGTTAGTTAGCCGTGTTTGTTTGCGGCGCGATGATTAAACGTCGCATAATTAGAGGTCCAAGCCTACAACGTGTCATCGGCTCATAATAAATGTAAATTAAAACAAGCGACAGCAAAAACGTCAGTAAATGACGGAGAAGCCACACGACGACGCCCGAGACACACTGTCATTATGTAAATGACGTGTCATCGCCGAATCGAACAATGAGATGCAGATAGCTAGCTCCTTAGAGAATACCAAACCACTCACTAGTGCCAAATCAGCTGTTGTGTATCTGTGGAGCAAAGCATCAAAGTCCCTATATTCCACAGATCAAAAATATAAAATTACTGTAAAATATTCCTAAATAACTAATAATTGGGTTTTACAATACAGGGCAATTATCAAATAGCTTTTTTCCTTAAACACCCCAACTTTCAAATACAAGTAAGATTTCCAAAGCTTCTGAAAAAAAAAAATTGCCGCAGTGTTACCTACTCCAAATAGGAGCAAGAGAAGCTGGAAAGGTGGTAGAGAGTGTAGGGGCATGATTGCGCGTTTGCGCGCCGCGCAGGCAGCGATTGAATGGTAGAAATGCACACTTTTAGAGAATAAGAAACGTTCAATAAATAAAAAGTAAACTGGAAAAGTCTCAGAACAAAAGTTGTTGGAAATCACATTTAGGCCCGTAAGATCAATCACAGTTTAAACTCAGACCATAGATTAAACCCCGAATTTTGTATGAAAGTTAATCGACAGATAGGGTTTCAACTAGCCTTTTTGGTTTAAAGTGTGATTGATATTACGGGCCTTAGAAGTTGACGTGTTTCAAGAAAAAGGCTATTTAAAAATTGCCGTAGTTTAGGACAAATACGTTAGTGAATGTAGGTTTAGTTTGAATGCTTTTCTGAATACCTGCAGCAGGCAAAAATAAGGACTTTTTTATAGTGCTTAGAAGTGCATAATGTATCAAGCTCACCTTCTGCGTCGTCCTGTGTACTGTGTATCGACACAGGTGCGCGGCGGTAGGTGCGGGGGAGAGGGGCGGGGGACGCTCGAGAGTGCATCTTGAGGAGCCAACAAACTTTCTCGAAACATTTCCGTCCTGTTTATTTTTCGGAGCTTGTCTTCATTTCCTTGTTTACAAGGGCTCAAGAGTTGGTCGTGTTATAGTATTTCTACGCGCGACCGGTTAGCGCAACATGGCTTGATTGTTGTGTTATTTAGCGCGGGATCTTGTTTCAATGAAGGCTTTGTCCGTATAATGTTGTCGCGGGTCGGGTATCGCGCGGACAGTCGCCGCGACGCGATACCATCGCAACCTACCAGCGACCGGGCAGCCAACCAAGCACGAGGCGCACGATTTGCAATAAACTACTTACGATACACTAAATTAACTACATGCAAATCCATTGGTACTATTTGCTTGTGATTTATAGTTATGTAAAACTGTACATACTGTACATAATTATTCGACCTAGCCCACAGGAAAGACAGGTCAATACGTGTGGAGCCAACTGAATCGCGGGTTTCCTCACGATGTTTTCCTTCACAGTTAGAATGGCAATGGAATGGCTGCGTCGTTAGCTGTCAGGATGGTATAGGTGCTGGGCAAGCCTACTCCATCTAAAACAATGTCCCAGGGACTGCAGCGCCGAGTGGTCTCTTCACCCATCTAGTGTGAGTGAAGGTGCCACTGGACGCTGTATAAATCATCTCATTACGTAGATGCAAAGGCCTTATTTTTTTTTTACATAATTATGTTAATACTATAAACAATAGACGCGAAACTAGAAGCTAAACTAAATCTAAAATAAACGTAAATTATTTACAAAAAGTATAATGTCATCCAGACCGCCCCTTTGAATGGCCAGGCTGATGCGCTGGTCAAGGTAGCTGCTGGCTCTGGGGTCACCCGACGAGTCACAGCACATGATAAACATTATAAACAGTGTAAAATAGGCGAAGCTTAGGACTTACTTTAGGTTTTTAAGCTTGGCAATTAATTAATTTACGAAGCACAACATGCATTATGTAATTAAAACAAAAATTTTAAACTTAAACTTTCGTGAGTACTGCACATTTTTTTTAATAAAATAAAACAAAGTTACAATTTTCAAATTGGTTTAATGCTGCCAGAAAGTAATCAATATAACTTAAGATGAAAAATAATAACGTATCTGTACATTTAGAAGCAAGTACTTACTAATACATTCTGATGCATAAAAATACTATGAATTTCTGACCATCCAATAAATCAATTTTACCTTGAATATTTGCATTTGACATTTAAAAATAGGCTGCTCAAAACTGGTACAGCCTCCAATCGTTTAAAGTAGTATTCAGAGGTAAGCGGGCGGCTCGCTCCGCAGAGCAAAAGACATCAACGCGCGCACGAACTTACCGCGCGGGCGGGAGCACGATCACAACAAAGCAATAAATACTTCTCTGGAACCTATTACTGGAAATTAAAGATTCTTGCTCCAAAGACTATTAAGTTGAGCCGCGGCAGGCTGCGATGGCTTCACGCCGGTTCCAGGAACCAAGTGCGGTAGTGTGACGAATGAGGGGCGGCTACGGGCGGGCTCGGATTCGATTCCCGCGTGACACGGGCGTGATCGCGCCGCCATACAGCCTGTCACTCTCAATATAGCGCATTTGAAACACTGTTTTTTTCTCGGCAGCCGATAAAGTAGAAGCATGCGAACTATAAAACCTGGTATCGCCGTCACAGTGCATAATGAAAAGTGTACTAGTATTGTAATTTAACTTTGTTATTGATTTTCAAAAAGGCCTTCTTTCTTCACTCTGTCTTCAGTGTTATTATCCGTCGTTGAGGTGTTGTGTCTTATTCTATCTCACGGAACTGTTAACAATAGTAATATTAAAACCTGTCGTCATTGCACGCGCAACCTACTTAGTTCGTATGTAGACTTTAAATTTAAAGATTTATAATAAGTTGAAAAAATTCACTCGGGACAGGACTTGAACCCGCAACCTCTGGCATACCGTGCAGGCACTCTACCAATTGAGCTACCAAGTCAAGTAACTGTCGATGCGAATTTCTTCAACTAGTCTCCGCCTACTGGACTTATTATAAATGTTTAAATTATTCCTAGCACGGGTTAGTGCTTTAGAAAAAAACAAAAAGTAGACTTTAAATGTTTTCCAACAATTAATATGCTAAGTTTATGTAGATAATAGTATCCTTACATATACACATAGGTTTTAGGACCTAGGTAAACAGTTTCTATCAAATCCTCAGAATTCCTAGTGCGACGAAATATATTGAAAAATGCTGTTGTGAGGCGGCACTACAAACAGTCGTATTACACTACTTACACTCGCTAATGAACCGAACAATTACTCAACAATTATCCATCACACAACGCGGTATGTGGCTTGTGATACCCTATTTGCACAACTTCTCACTTTTGAGTTTTGTTCATCCTTGGTTATTATAGCTTATTGTTTTATGAATAATAATTTGAAGCTACATAAAACAGTTAAAATGAATTTTGAAATGGTTGTTATTAGAAAACTTTAAATTACTTTGTTTGATCCATGACTTTTGTACTTTCATCAAATAATCTAGGAATTGTCAAAATCAATAGCAAAACTATTCGTCACAAATTATTTGCGAAGAATGTGTTACGACCTAGGATCCACACAATTTTTTCGAGTAAAAGAGTCGATGATGGCTGTGATATGTGCCAATCACGTGATGATAAACATGAAGTAGCCATTTACAATGTTTTTAAAATTATTGGTTACCTACTTTTCATTGCCATGTATGGCGACAGCGTTCAACATGCACGCTCGTAATAGCTCTGTAATCAACTATCATTTACCCGTAATTTGGGGATCGAAAGTCAATTCCAGATAAACAAAGGACTGGCTGGCCGTGTGTGGAAATGCCAAACGCATTAAGCCGCGAGAGCCTTCAGTAACGAACCAGTAACGACCGTAATCAGGCCGCGCGACGCGTGGACATGCAAATTGCCCGCGACGTGCCGCTACACTCCGTTAATTGCACAAAATTGCCAGAAACGATTCGTCACCGACCGCAACTACCTACCGCTCCTAGGCTTCTACTCTGAATCATCTGAAATCAGGAACGCAGAATCAAATAACCACTTTTCTTCGATTAGCTTGTATTAAGATGGATATAGAAGAGATACAACTTTCAGAGTAGCAGCTCTTTGTCCGAGATCAGCCGCCCGCGCCGCCCCGTGCTGAGCCACGGGGAAGTAAATACCCGCGTCTCAAACTTAATTGCTACTCCTCGCTACAGCCATCACCCATACACATACAGCTATACATATACTTACACAGCCAATTATACATAATTAAAGGCTCGAGCCAATTACAATTAACGTTGCTTTATCTTTTTATTAAACTATTTTGGTCCCGGTGTAATTGATCGGCTCGAGAATGGCTAATATTTTGTGATAATCTGTCGCCGAGCCGATATCTTTGCACTCCGTTGATCGTTAAGTTCCGCCGTAATTTGCTTTACATTAAATTTCCATTTGAATTTGGCATCGGGGAAAATATTTTAATATTTTACTTCAGAAATAAACTTAATGTTGTTGTTAAGTGGTAGTACAATCACCTCGTAAAATGTGGCCGATGATAGAATTTCACATGTAAATGTTAGCATAAACGTTTCCTTATCTCGCACTTAATACGAGTATCTAATTTCACGAGAGTCTGCGATTAACTGTCATCGAGCCTCCCACAGCCGCATACTCACGTGTATCAAGAACCAGCCAAGAACCAATAGGCGCGCGCGGCCGACAGAGCCCTCAATATTATGCAAAACTCAAGAGGCCGATGAGCCTCTCGGTCCATATTTCATCGAATTTGAATGGCCCCGTGCTTTGACAACGCTATCTGTGGAAGCCTCCGCGCTGCGCCCGCGCCGCTCCGCCGCGATACCGCTGCCCATAAAGATAGGCCGAGTCACCTGCCGGCGGTGGTTCATTGGTTCACGGGTTGGTTGCCCAAGAGCGGCGGCGGACGGAGTGCCGCACTCCATAACGTCGGTCGGAGGTTATCGCGACGCATTCAAATATTATTTCTCTATTTGTTGCTCAAACATATGTTGTCAGGTTCGGGAGGTGAGATATAACGACATTAAAGTTCCGACTTTACGTTAAACTACCGCTTGTCGGTTGAACGTGATTATTACTTACCTACTTTGGTCTAACGCAACTCCAAGAAGCAATAGTGATAGAGTTAGTATCGTGCAAGCAAGTTCATAAACTAGCATAATACTATTGGGAAATGGTCAAATGTTGAAGTGGTCCACTCCTCCTACGACGACGCATTCGACACCTTTCTCAGCTCAATATAAGGTTATATTCAATACCCAGTAGGTACTTTGGAATGTCAATTACAAAAACGAGAAAGGCATACGCATGTTTTCAATTGCGACATCATACGTTTAATAATCTGAGTCGAGCAGTAACACTCTTGTCTGAGCGCTGGCCCGAACAATGAATAGTTTAACCATAATGCGCCCATTAAGATAACTCGCCTTTTTACCCACAGCAATCTGTTTAAAAACTCTTATCTCCAATATTGATAGTTCGAGTGTATCGAGTGCGATCTCTTGCGTCAGCCGTGTTCACACGAACTAGCGCGCGCGCCCGGCTCCGCCCGCCCGCGCCCGTGTGGGCTAGCTTGGCGCATGGCTTCCTTCACGGCACCTACAATCCTCTCGCCAAGTTAATTCAGCGGGGTAGGAGGTGTGAAGCGAGCAACATTGTGCAACGCCACGCGCCCGAGACTCTGCCCGTTCAACATTGGCCAACAAGCAAACACAAATGATACGCTCGCATGATTGATAGAGTCCGAGATAACACGTGCATTTGCAATTTAACAGCGTCGATAATTTGGTAATGTGCAAAGAGACTGTAGCGCTATTATGGGGTCTATTACATCACGAACGCTTGTTCGACGGTTTACGATCGATCGCGGGTTTATCGGTTTACGAGGACGTTATTCTCTGACGGTTAACTGCGCGTCCGACGACGCGCTGTTGATGGAGGAGTAGCGCGGGGGCGGGGAGCGGGCGCGTCCAGGTGTGCACTGTGCAGTACTCGCGCGCTGCAGCCGGACGGCACCTCGGGCGGTGATCAACTCGTGGTCGTGAATGAACAACAGGTGGTTGTAGTGCGGTAGCCAGCGCCTGGCCCGCGCTTGGCCCGGGGCGCGCCCGGTGCGCTGCGCAGCCTCGTTGTTTATCGCGGCTCGTTACCGCGCCCGCGCCCCTCCCGCGCCACTCCCGTGCCTCGGGCGCCGCAGGACGAGCCGTGGGAATCACTCAGCTTTAATACTCATGAGGTTTCAATTACACATTACAGTAGATTGAAGCCTGCATTCGAAAGTAGACTCGCCGGTAATAAAGTGCGCAAATGTCGTCTGAACGGGGTTAATCGTGGCTTTTGTATTAGAAAGGAAATTGAAACGGCAGTTAACATGATATAATGTGGAGCGGCGAAATTAAAAGATAATCGTAGACAGGAAGCAATAAGCAGAGTCGATACTCGCGTTGCGACACGAAGCCCGAGCTAGAGCCACAGCATCACAGAAGCCTACATTCAAAGAACTCCTTCGGATAACTGATTCACGCACATTCGCGGATATTTGTGTAGAGCCTGCGTGACGGATATTTGCGTGAATTCTCAGTTGGGACGCACACAATACCGCGACACGACACACGCGATATCACTAAGTGAAGCCGCGCGAGGCTTCTGTCCGCCGCCGCTGTCCCAGAGCGCAGAGCGAGTGGAAAGCGCGACCGAAGCAACGAAGCCCAGCGCACGTACGGGTTTATTGTGCCACTGATTTAGGAGTTTTCTTCGTTAGTAGTCAGGAACAACGTCGAGTCGATTTATCGGTGACTCACGGCGGTCGATAAGACATGGTTGGTTTTCCACATCGGGCTGAGATCAGCCGAATCATGTCGCGTCACATAATCAAATCATGCGCTTGTGAAACATAATGGCGGTCCGGTAATAGCCGTTTTGTCAAACGCGTCTCGGCGAGCGGAGCGTGTGAACAGCGTTGTTGTGACACTGCCTGCCTGCCTGTACCAGCACTAACACAACGATATCATATTATTATTATACGACAAAGCGCCAAGTGTTCTCATTAAACGATCAAGTTTGTAATATTTTAATTTAAAGTAAGTTCACAGCCTAGTTGTACTAGCCGTTCTTAATCGATTGGCAAAGTTAAGCAACAACGGCCGCGGTCAGTCCATGGATGGGTGACCGCTAGTGGCAATAATATCTGAGCGCTTCCGTGCTTCGGAAGGCACGTTAAACCGTTGGTCCCGGTTGTTGTTGATTAATAACAATCGTTAAGCCATGTCAGAGACCCTTTGGGCGGCCTAAAAACTCTGACACCAGGGGTGGCCACTACCTCATACGATTACCTACCCTAAGTAAGTTTTTTTGAACGAGAAGAGGCGTGCGTGTGCTACTCTCGCTCTGTCGTTCAGCAATGATAGAAGACGTTGATGGAAAGATTGGTTTCTTGCTTGATGATGATATTAAATGTGCTGAACTGCTGACTGAAGATAAGGACTTATTTGATTACATGATTGATATATATGTGTGGTTTGGGTGAGTGGCTGCAGGCGATAGTAAGTGCCGCGTTAACCGAACATTGCATAGGGCAATAAGATTTATAAAAATCATTAGAATTTCGAGTAAAAAAGGAATCCGATTTAATATTATGATGGTACTTGTCTAGTAAAATAATTCGATTACCTTCCAAAGCTGCTTCTTTCGTGGGGTGTGAGCCGGTATGTGCCGGTAGCCGGGCGGGACTGACCCGCGGCTACCTGCGCCCGCGCCGCCCATTCATCGACAGTTTGGGTCGTTAGTGCGCATGACTCGCGCCTAGCGACGGCGGCGGCGCAGGGCGCGCGTGGGAGGACGCTTCCCCGACCCGTTGGTATGACGCGACAGGTTCATGGAGTTACCTACTCATAAAGGAAACAAGTTTGTGTAATTGAATGACCAATTTGGATGTCCGTGATTTTATATCGTTCCAAAGCTCTAATCTGACCGAGCTCTATCTTTAGTAGGTACACATTTTATGTCCTCATGTTGAAAATTTTATCCAGGAGCTCAAGCTTTTACTCGTTTGTTTGCTATGCAAGGCCACGCAGCAAGCTGAATAAGCTTATCTCAAAATATGTCCAGTCAATAACAGGCGTTGACGCGCGATTTAGATCGTCGATTACAAAGATTACTCTTTCAAATTATTAGAGGAATTTATTGTACATGATGTAAATAAATCTACGTATTTAAGACTCGTTTTAGTGCTCGTATAGACCTAAGAAAAAAATAAATCTAAATTACTCTTATTCTCACTCTTACAAAAGTGACCAATATACATAAAGTCTCGACATAAATAAAAAAAAGTCATTGGTTCCCTGAGCTGGCTGGTCGCGCCAGCCGGCTCTCGGCGGCAGTCTTGTGACTAAGCAGTTCTGGTCTAGTTATGTGTGTTCCTAGTAATCTCGGCTGTTGCGCTGCTCCGCCTCCGGGAATTTACTAATTTAACGCCTGCTGCCCGCCGTAATCCGCTTTTAATTCGACGATTAGGAGCGAGCCACCGGCCAGCCAGTTCAAAACCAAGCGATTGTAACCTCTGCAGTGTAAAAGATACGGGCGTCTTCAGGTATCTCGCGAGCGTCTCACCACCTATCGGTCGTCGACCGCGCGTTTGGGCGACCGGTCGCGCTGTAATTGAAGTTAATGGGTTAATTTTTACGAGTCGGTTTGGGAACTGGCCGCGTCATCGCCCGCGGGGCCCGGGGCAGGGGGGCAGGGGGGTGAGATGTCAGCTCGTCAGTACTAATCCTATTTGGTTGTCAACCGGCCGGCGCAGGGCAGACGACGTGTGGACGCGGATTTAGCTTCAGACACGGATCTTAATAAATAACTCGTAAGCTTTGTGTCGACAAACAAAAACTGCGCTCGGTCGGTTGAACTTTTTATTCTCAATATAGAGTGCCGAGGTATTATACGCTTGGAGATTGTCGGAGGATTGTATAAGTAGGTAAAGTGAAGGCCTATCAAATGTAGAGTCAAGTCAAAACTGCGTTTCTGAAGATCACGAGCTGGTGGTTCTCAATGGTGTCGCTAATTAGCGACGCGGCCGGTGGTCCTTCGAGCCGGACGCGCGACGAGGGCGCGCACGGGTCGGGGAGGGGGGGCGCAGGCGCATAATTGACAGCCGCGAGACTGATGTGTATCAATCAAGCGCGACTGATGGTCCAGGTGGAGGGGGAAGAGATAGGAGGAAATCACGTGAACCAATGAATCATTGGCAATGATCGAAAGAAAAACATGAGGCCCGTAATATATTATGCTGAACTAGAAGGTTTTAAAGGAAAACATCGTAAGGAAACCCGCGGTTTAGTTGGCTCCGCACGTATTGACCTTGTCTTTCCTGCAAGCTAGGCTGACTAAGCTGTCAGGGTGGTAAAGGTGATGGGCAAGCCTACTCCACCTAAAAGTGGCTTCTTCACCCATGTAGAGTGATGTGAAGGTTGCCACTGGACGCTGTAAATGTACATCGTCTCATTACGTAGATGCAAAGGCTTTGAAGGAAGTGGAACTAGTGGAAGTAATCGCCCTAGAACAAATCTTTCCATCGGTCATGGAAATTTGTGATCTTTCTTTCCTATAGGGACTTAACAAACCTTTGGTAAGGCCCTAGTCTTTAAAATGTAGAGTGAATCAGGGTCAACTCGACAAATCACTCAACTTGGCAACATGAGCAATGGAATGCTCTATAAATAAATACGTATCAGCTACTGCACCAGCCCAAGCAGCGGTACATACTAATGGAAGGCGCAATAAAACGAACGGAGCGCAATCTCGTGGCGTGACAAAGTTATTCATAAGTTCATAACACGTCCCGATATACAGCAATGAAATACAATTAGAATTAGTTGTAGAGAGGTTTAATTACACGCGCGAGCTCCGTGGCGAGCAGTGGCGACCGTGGCAAGCTCGAGCTGCTGTACAGTGTACAGTCGCTGCATATATCAAACAAAAACAGAAGCCTTGCCAATTCAACAATGTAAGCAAAAGCCTAGCCTCAATATTTTTCTTCAATAACGTCTATTGCTTTGCAGAAGGAACAATAACGTCTTAGTTACAGTCTTAAAAATAAAATATGCTCAGCCCTTGGTTGAGGCTAAACATTGTTAGGTACAACCTGTGGTACAACTCACGGCGATCTAAGTATCGAATACAAAAATACGCGACAGTCACAGAACAGAATAGAGAAAGAAAAAAAATCTCTGTTCTTTATGTAATGCTATTAGAGACTGGCAAGTAAAAACTGTAAGTCAAGCATCTTGTCATGCTTGACATCTAGCAAGTCAAACATATTGTCATGCTAGCTTGACATCTTGCAGTCATCTGGTCATGCTTGACATCTAGTAAATCACCTTGTCATGCTATCTTGACATCTAGCAAGTCATATTGTCATGCTAGCTTGGCATCTAGCAAGTCATCTTTTCATGCTAGCTTGGCATCTAGCAAGTCATCTTGTCATGCTAGCTTGACATCTAACTAGTCATCCCGTCATGCTTGACATCTAGCAAGTCAAGCATATCAAGCAAGTAAGAACTGTAACTCTATAAGCTTGGAATGATAAGAGAACGTTAGCCAATTTAATTGAAGCTGTATTGGATCTTTCACATCTCTCTGTGTGGTGTCAGTCGGAGCGGCTGGTCGGACGCAGCGTGTCGCCGCGACACATAAATCAGCCGCGTGCGACCGCTGGCGCGGGAGCGAACCAACACGCCAATCAGCGCTAGATGCATGCATACACTAGGGCCGCGGATTCCTGCGGCACAGCTAAATCATCGATGTCAGACTGTGAAATAGATGGCGTAGGAACACATTTCCGTACTCACGACTATTCAGAACGAAATCCTCTTACGAAACCCTTAAGTAATGAAAACATCTTGCGTAGGGCGTGGGTAATGCTAATCTACGACGCGGCATGAAAGAGGTGCGGACGCTCCCCGGCGCGCCGCGCGCAACGCGCAGAGCGCTACACACGCGGGGAGATTTATAGCGCTCATTCTGATGCTAATTCCGACTCTGTTTCGCACTCCGATTAGTATAATACTGCACTATGTTATGTCAGCTCGCGACACAAGCCTATGATATTGGAATCTGAATCCGAGCTGGTTTGCACGCAGCTTGTAGCTGGCCGGGCCGGGCGCGTAGCAGCGCAGGTGCGCGATTAGATCGCAGTACAATGGCGTGTCGCGGGTGTGCGCCGGCTCGTATGTACGCACATTATGCGCAAGCGTTATTGCCCTTCGCCGCGAGGTTGGCATAAATTCAGCGCAGTTGACCTTTTCAGCCGATCGATGTTTCACGTCGCGAGTGAGTCGCGGCCGTTACACGCGTGATGTAGAGCCGCGCTGAGTGACGGCCCTCGGCGGGCTGTGCCGTGTGCGCTGTTCTGTGCCGTGTAAATCGCGTCTGTTAGCGGGTAATGCGGCAAAGCGCGCGATAGTGTCACGCTCGTTACTCGCTATTTATCGCCGCCCAGGGCTGTGTATTCTACTGTGCAAGACTGCGACGCGTTTCGACACAACTTGTCCCGTTTCGTAACCGAATGTTCTCGCGATGGTATCTCGGGGTGCGGTATCGAGCGCAGATCTGCGAGCCGCGCGGGACGCTGGGAACCTTCCCGCCGCGCGTTCAACATGAATAATACAAATATCAGCAAATGGTAGAATTGTAAATCACCGCGACATCGCCGGGACGACTCGCGTCGGGAGCTAAATGATGTTCAATGTATCTAATGGTTGGTTCCACGGGCGCGGGCGGTGCAGCGGCGGAGGCGCGGTGGTAGCGGCAGTAGGGGTCTCGTTTGTCCGCGTCAGGGCGCGGATCCATTACCGCGACTCGCGCCCTATTTGGCACTTCGTTAGTCACCGCGGAGTTACGGCGAGTTCTCCCCGCGCCCCCGCCCGCACCCGCGCCCGCCTGACACAATGCTAAGTGCCGCGTATATCTCGAGTTAGTTTTATGGCGCCAGTTCGGTTTACAGTTGCGTCGACGTCCGATCTGTTATCGCGCGCCTCATTGTGTCGGAGAATCGCCCGTCGATTGTAGCCGAAATAGGAATCGAGAGATAGCACCGCGCGCGGTCATTTATCACGCGGACATTCCGGGAGAGCAGTGCGATGCGCCGCCGCGCCTCAGCCGCAGCCACCGGCAGTGCCGCAACACTGGCGTTGTACCGGGCGTGTCCCGTATCTGGGGCACACGGAACGTTCGTTAAACCGACGTGATATACAGCTACAGGCCGTCGTCTAATGGTTTTAACTTGCCAACAGAAGCTGTCGCTCGCGGAATGTCAGCGCTTTGTCGTCCATTTTATAAACACTAAACGCCGATGGCGAACGATTACAAGTGCTAAGAGTAAAGTAGAATATGCAAATGTGTAGATTTATAGCTCAGCTCTTCCAGAGTGACAGAGGCGTGACACGGCAATAATGATGATGGATGTGCTCTCTCACTAGACTACTAGTAACTAGTGCAGAGCTGGGCCCTTAGCCTATAACACAATGGTGCCAAAATGGGCTGTCAGGTGACGACTTCAATTACGATTTGCTAAAGCTGTCTGTCCTTTTAATGTTTTTGTAGCACAGCAAAGAATATTTTGATTCTAATTCTAGGGGATTAGTTCTCTGGTTGTAGGAGAAAAACGAGGAGAGCCCGGTTTTGTCCTTCTGCCGGGCCGCCATTGACCCGCCATTGCGTTACAGGCTAGAGGCCCTGCTAGTGGCGGGCGTAGCGCCGCGGGCTGGTGTAGCGCACCGCCGTTACTCAACCGCCGCCGCCGCCGCCGCTGACAACGCACCAAATGAGCCGTGTGCCCACACGCGCCCGCGCCGCACCAACACACATTTTACCACCGACAGCTTCCAATTCCACAAGCGATATTCAGCCGCGGCCGAGGCCGGAGTCGGTGGCGAGAGTATCCGTGTATCCTTTATTCCCCGATCGATGACAATTAATCACCAGCTCGAGCGAGAGGATGCACAATGCGCTCCCGCTGCGACGGTGATTGCACAAGCACGCTCGTCGCTCGTCCGTGCTGTGAAGTCGCTCACCGGCTCCATTATACATTTACATACAAACACACATCGTTTGGAGATGATCCCGGAACCTGCTGAGAAGCGTCCTGCAACATGCTACATATCAATTTTATATCTCGCACGCATGTAGCATCGAAATTACATTTAATTGTCGTTTAATGTTGAATGAATGGATATGTTCGGACTGCATTCTGTCACAGTGCGCGCTCACACGCCCCCGCCCCTCGCCGCCCGCCGCCCGCCGCCCCGCGAGACCTTTACCGTGATGTTTAAATCAATTGTTTAATTGCGCGCGCGCCATATTTGCATGCGCTTAATTGGGCGGCGCGCACGCACGCTGCACGCATAGCAGCTAACTGCGCGTGATTACAGAGAACTACGCGCGCTCTCATACGCGCAGCAGCCAGGCACTGCCCCCGATGCCTGATGCCTGATGCCTGCCACTCGCGGGGTATAATCACAACAAATATCAGACTCCGGGCGAACAGTGACTGATGTGGTAAACACACCGTGTCATACATATCAAAAACTTTCCAATGATTCATGAACTCTACATTGTATTTTATTAGCTAGTCCTTTGGTTTTGTGTATGTTATCCTTTGTAACTACTGAGGCATTGAAACTCTCTTATACACGGTGTCCCAAAAATACTTACAGGCAGAAAACCCTATATCTATAAAGAAATTGTCGAAAATGCATCGAAGTGTTTCGGGTAGCTCTGCCTGTGGCCACTTTGTATACAACATAAATATTATGACGACGATTACCGTACTACAAAGACATCGATTCATTGTTAATTTATCATTATGGCAGACGTGCTACACTGTTGATGGACAGTGCGGCACAGAGCGCTACAAAAGGATAACAATTTGCGTTACGTTGACATGAGTCGCGCGCCCATTACCGCGCCCGCGGCGTGTCGCGGCAGACAAAGGGCCTGCAGCATGTCGATGTGTCGATATGCAAGCTCGTCGATATAATTGATTCGGCGGTAAATCAAGCGGTAATCGGAGCAATTAGCCGCTGAAAGGTCGCCGTGTGCTCGCGCTCACGTACCAGCCCCTACAACGGTAACCAAACAACGAACTCCATTCAATCATAATGTTTTTTTAAGATCGCTGGAGACACGGCCGCGAGCCTCGGCATCGGCCCACATCTCACGGCGCGATGAATAACAAACAAATAGCTGTCTTTGTGCCTGATGTGCCTCGGCAGGCTACAGCAACAACGGCGTGTGCACGTCGCAAGAGATTAATCTCCCGAGATTACCCCTTTCACAGCGCCATAATCCTATTAACATTAGTTTGTATTTAGAACGCGTTCGGCCCACTCATTAGCGTGACTGTCGCGGACGCGCGTCGCATCACAAACATTGCGCATGAAAGCGCAGATTATCATCTGTCAGGCGAGATCCTTCACCGAGCATACGTTCACCTCTCTGGGGCTCGGCCCGAGCGCATCCATCAGCCGCGGACAGCTGACCGGGACGTCGCGGCTCCCAGCCAGCCAACGCACAGCTCCGACGGAGACAACATCTCGGACGCGCGTTTTGTTAAGCAGATTCGCGATCGATCCGCGGCCGGAAATTATAAAGCGATGTACGCCGGCACTCCATCACGGGGAGGAAGTCGCCGAGCATCCTGCCGCATCAATAACGCGCCCTCCCGCGCGCTCGCGCACGACCGTGCCCCGTGGTCGACCAACGACCGCACGTCGCCCCACGGGTCGGTAATGCGCGGCGGCGGCCGGCGCTGGCGCTGTCGCCGCCCGTGCACGCCGCCATCGCTCGCTCACCGGGCTCCGCACCGCTTACAGCGGGCCGGCCGCGGCCGCTCCAGACCGTATCGGTAAATCTCGCGGATAGCGGCGCACGAGCGACGTAAATCAGCCCCGGCCGAGCCTACTGCGCCTGCGCGTCGTGATGGAAACCGACTCCGTATTCCCAACTCGGTAATCGCGCAGAAAAGCAAGCTATTCTGTGATTCACGATCGCTGCCAAACTAATGTAACACCGCGAGGCGATGGTAGTTTTTCATTACAATGGAAGTAACACTTCACGAGCTGCTAAACAGTGAATTGCATTGCGCGGAAGACGGGTCCTTGTTTATGAGGTGCCGAGTGTGTTCAATTGATGTTCCAGCGCCTGCGCCTCGGCGAGTAACTGTAGTATCGACCACGGATAACAGTGAAATAACCAGCTACACCTAATAAAGTATCTAATAGTAAGTGTCGATAATATAGAGTAGTAATTCGCCACATTCACCCATAAAATAACCGTTATGCGATCAGTTTCGAACTAAATTATAATGTAGAGTCTTTGTAAGGGATATTGCCGAAACTTGAGATCCCCTGTGCTGTGCGTGTGCAGTGCAAGGTGACCATTGGAAGCCCGCTAAGGCATCGATTCGCGTCTCATACCCTGAACACTTGAGTATTCCGCGGCTATCTATTTGGATCTGCCGTCGGCCGACACCGTGCGCCGACGCAGGCTCTGCCGAGGCGCGCCCCAGACGGACGGTCTGTGCTGATGTAGAAGGTCTACTTCAACAATCTAGTCTAATAATTGTATTGTGATGATGCTGCCCCCCGACATTGTATCATAAATGAATACATTTTATGGGTCCTCAGACCTGCCCTTCTACCCTTGACGCATTTTTCCAATACGGCCGCAATATGGCGCAATTTACAAAATTTAATATTTTCCAAATTAAGACGCATTTTGTGCTTTTATTGAATAAAACAGCCTTACCTTTGAATAAACATTACAAAGTATTTAAAATTAAAGCATTACTATGCGAATTCAAAGAGAAATTAATTTCAAAACTTTTTCAATTTGATCGCAATAGCGTCAAGGGTAACCCCCCTGGGCTCTCTTACAAGGGCTATCTAGCTATACTTGCTAGGCCAATTACTTACTGTAATGAAACCGTGTAGTCGTTCAAGACAAGTCGCCGCTAGTGGTTCCTCACCCGCGGCGACAGTGGAGCCAGCATGAGCATATTGTCACGATACGTTTAGTTTGAATGGTTCTTCTCAGTGTCCCTAGGTCGGTGGTTGGTGGAGCGATGTAATGGCGCAGTTATCGTGTTTATTACCGGTGCCGAGATAGCGCGGCGCTGCATGATGCCTCAACTCTCAACTTGGCTCGCTAACAGATATACTGCACTATCCCCCGATAGCTGGAGATTGATCGCGGATCACTCGCGCGCCGACCTTTACTAGGAAATGTTTTCAGACACTGGAAATGTATTTCTTAGAACACGTTTTCCTTCTTCGGATTCCAGAAAGAGGTTTAATTATACTCGTAGTAGGGGAGGACGGGGCTAGATGTGTATTACCTACGTACTTATGTAGGTACTTATCCATTTAAATAAATATTCTTTGAGAATTTTTAAACTTAAACTTTTGTGAGCACTGCACATTTTTCTATTAAATCACGGTTTTACTCACTAGTAATTCTTTGAGAATTCCGTGAGATGATGATGAAAATGATGATGTAGATTTTGATGTCTTATACCTTAATTCAGTGCTGTTTACAACCGATATCAGGTAAGAATTTGACTAGCTGTAAATAAAAAATTAAGAAATATATTGAAAAAAAAAAAGTGACATCTAACTACAACATTAGAAGGTACTCTTGTTACACCTAGCCCCGTTCTCCCCTATTAGTAATTATACTGCCAAGTAAAGCCTAAGTGCTATATTAGTAGTCGTTAGGTAATTATAAATGCAAGTAAGGCGTGAGAACGGACCGCAGCCTAGCCTGTCGATTGTCACAAGTCGCGAGCGGCGGCGCAGCGCGGTATGAGCCGGCCGGGGAGCGCTGTCTGAGCTCATGTTTAACGTTAAAAATACATTATTTATGCACGAGCCAAGTGTCGACAAACTCAAACAGAAAGGTGTAAACCGTGTCCAAATACCTACAAACAAAGTCGGTACACAAATCATAGTAGAGATGAGATACATTGAATATTTCGACACCCCGCGAGAAGTAAGCAACGAGTGTCATCTCCAGAAAACACGCGACTGGACTTACATTCAGCGACAGCTTGAGTTATCAATTTTTATTCGATAATCACACCTGTGCCTCACGCAATAAAAGCTACTGAAGGTAGCTCCGACTATAGCTGTCTGTACCCAACAACAGTTATTTATTATCTGTAGGTGTCCAGCACACAGCACGCGCTCCTCGAATACTTGAAAAGAAAGCGGACTCACACAACACAACACAAACAACACAACGCCACGGCGGATGTTTCTAAATTAAAAACATAATAAATAATTAGCAGCCGATAAGTGTGTTGGACAAACGACGTCGCCTGTCCTGTTGTGTTCAGTTGTATGTTGGTACGCATATGGCACATGGCGTGTGTGTTGTGTTGTGCTGTGCGTCGCGCATGCGCCCCGCGCCGTGGCCGGCCGGCCGTTTGTCTCGCGACAGACAGACGGACAAATCACTTGATCATTATTATAAGTAAAATGAGGAGCGCGCGGGCCGATTTATTAACTTGTTACGGCGACTGCCGAGTGCCGTGCCGGCCAATGGCGGCTGTCACCGCGCCCAATAAACTAACGCACACAATAAAAACATTCGTTGGAGATTATTTTTGTCGTATTTTGAGTAAATCACTGTATAATGAAATGCGGGCCGGCCCACTCGACGCAGAATGCCGTCGTCTCGATAGAGTCGCGATATATCGTTAACATAATTCGCGTCTTACAGACGAATTTATAAACGACACTTTGGCTAGTGGGCAGTTAACACTTTTTAATGCCTGTTAAACGTTGTTACAAGCTTTCAAAGCACAATTTATTGTTATTTCATGCATAATAGGAGATTAGGGAGGACGTTTATTATGAATACTGTTTAGAGTTTGACGTTATACGAGCACGACTGGAGAATAAGCTCCGGCCACTTTTTTAATGTTACACATGTGTTTGTAAAGAGAAGTATTAATAATATAGCCTAAGTGATGGCCGTGTGTACTGTAACTGTAACAGAGGCTACAAGCAGTACCTAAGACTGCAGCCGCGCGCCTGCGCAGCCACAAGCATTTCCCGGCGACTAGCGCGCGGCCGCGGCGCCGCTCGCCAGATTGTAATCATTTAATTGAACACTCGCCAACAAGTGCGTCGGCCCTTCCGCTCCAAACTAATTTGACTTATTATTTATTGGCTCCAGAGAAAGCTTATTATAAGCCGCGCATAAACCGTGTAGGTAGAGTCTGTGGCGCGAGTAGCGGGACCGCCGGACCAGCCGGACGGACCAGGGCCCTTAGCCTGTAACGCAATGGCGGGTCAATGGCGTCCCGGCAGAAGGACAAAACCGGGCTCTCCTCGTTTTTCTCCTACAACCAGAGAACTAATCCTCTAGAATTAGAATCAAAATATTCTTTGCTGTACTACAAAAACATTAAAAGGACAGACAGCGTTAGCAAATCGTAATTGAAGTCGTCACCTGACAGCCCATTTTGGCACCATTGTGTTACAGGCTAAGGGCCCAGCAAGCCGCTGCACGGACGTGGCGAAGTTGGGAACTTGGAAATACCATGTAAGCAAGTGAGCTTGTATAACTTTATCTATTTTGGGACCCTATTTTTCAAAGGTTGTGAGTCCCGTGGGCAGTTTTGTAAAAGACAAGACAAGCATTTTAATAGTTTGCGCCTAGCATCACGTAGCGGTTTGGTTTTGAAGGATTTGGCAGGATGTGAATCTTTTCACGGAGTGAAGGCAAGTTTCTTACGTATTTTTAAGATATTTTCATAATAATTTGAAGTTAAAAACCGTAATCTCTAGTGTTCATATTAAACACCTTATGTGCCTCGGATTTCCTTTCCATGGTAACGTTCAACACATTATTATGACACCATGAGCATAAGGTGTCACAGCATCCGCGCCAGTCGCTACATTCGATGATAAACGGCCAATCCGGCCCGATGCTCCTTCCATCGCAGAGTGCTCGGATAGAGCTGTCTCTATCAGGCTCCGACGGACATCGCGGGTCCCGGGTCACTCGACACCGCATTTATTATACACAAAATTAAATTTTGACACTTTAAGAGGCGACCCCTCAGCCGGCTGATAAAAATTACCATAAATCTATCGGAATTGTCCACTTATGGCGGGAAATAGTCGTTAATAGCGATATTGTGCGGCTATAGCCTGTGCGGCGCAGAGAACAATTACGAACATACAGAACGTTTGCTCCATGTCGGTTATCTATTATCAATAGTAATAATGAGTTAGATACATAAATAATCTTGGATGATTGCTGGCTATTTGTTACGAGTTATGGATTCCAATGATACAGACTTGCAAGCAAGCGACAGTTCTCAGTATTTGTGTAGAGCAGCCATACTCAAAGTGTGTTATCAAAGTGTGTAGAGCAGCCATACTCAAAGTGTGTTAACTAACTTCTATTTTAGATAAAACATCAAACTGGCTAAATGAACATAACCTTGAAATAAACTATAAAAAAAACAAAATAATGTCATTTCATCCTCACCAAAAAGCCCCCATAGACATAAACTTCAAATATAATAATATAGAATTAGAAACCGTCACAAACTTCAAACTTCTCGGATTAGAAATAGACACAAATATAAACTGGAAAACCCACATAAAAAAACTAAGATCCAAACTATCTTCCTTTTGTTACGCATTAAGAGAAATCAAAACAACAACGAATTTCCACTCAGCTCTAGCAATGTATTATGCATATGCATATGCATGGCTCAGTTACGGCATTATACTATGGGGAAATAGTACTGATGTGGATACCCTTTTTACAATTCAAAAGAAACTTATACGCATATTAGTCAACATAAAACAAACAGATAGCTGTAAACCTCACTTTAAAGACCATCATATCCTTACATTACCCTGCATATAATATCTTTATAATATGTGAATTTATTTATAAACATCCTAACTTCTACACTAAACGAAAAGACATACAAACACAATATTTTTTAAGAAACAGAGACAAACTCAACATACCTACATCTACATTAGGATTACACTCGACTAGCCCTTTTTCAATGTCTATAAAAATTTACAACAAATTACCAAAAACTTTAAGAAATAACACAAATAAAAAAGATTTTTTAAGAGACCTTAAACATCTATTAATCTCAAAAAGTTATTACAGTATTAATGAATATTTAGATGATAAAATTAATTAATAGTAGCATAAAATAATACATTGTTTAATTTTGTGTGTAAAAGTAGCACTAACTTTTGTTATTTATCTAAAATTGTAGGTTTTAAAACAATAATAATAAAATGATATTTAATATTTATAGTAGATACAAAAAAATAAATAAAAAATGTTCCTAGGTATTAAATACCAGCCTAGTTTTAAGATAAAAGATCTCAAATAGGTAACTACCTAGTTTTAAGATATTTCTTTTACCTAGCTTTTAAGTTTTGCTGTGCCCGACAGGGTCCATAGAGTTCCTCACATGTAACAATGTTATTTAAGATCTTATACACTTATGGTTGCAATAAAGTATTGAGTATTGAGTATTGAGTATTGTTCCGCGGAACCCTAGGGTTCCGCAATAATTTAGAAAAGTTCTTTGGGAAAATACTTTTGAGAAATATTTTCCCGAAGAACAATACAAAAATGAATCTCAATTCATGGATTCTTACAAAAGCCTGAAAGTGTGTCAAACTAGATATATGAATCTCTTTTAGAAATGTCATCAGAAAAAAGTATGGAGTCACTGTTCAAAACGACGCCTCTCAACGATTTTTGGTACAGAATCCGTGATGAATATCCAATACTTGCCAAAATGGCTCTGAATAATCTTCTCTCGTACCCAACAACATATTTGTGCCAACCTATGCAGCCACGAAAACAAAATACCGCAATAGACTGGACGCCGAATCTGATATGATACTTCAGCTGTCCTGGTATCAAACCTGATAGAGTCGTGCAAAGCTAACTTTGCAGTGGAGCATCCGAAATAATAGTAATTTCCGTAAGTTGCTTTTGTATGTTTTCACCATATTTTCAATGTATTCCACAAAACAAAATTGTAACAGACAATAAGTGACGTAACATGTACCACTGAAAAATGGTGAAAACATACAAAAGCAACGTACGGAGATTACTATTTCGGATGCTCCACTGCAAAGTTTGCTTTGCACGACTCTATCAACCAATTGATGAAAAATTAAAAACCAATTTCAAAACTCCCATTAGTAATGGGAGTTTTGAAATTGGTTTTTAATTATTCTCCGTACGTAAGATTTTTATTCTCTTATAATATCTTCTATAATAAATACTTGTTATGTAAGTAAGTAATAAGTAACTGTTCCATCCATGGTACTTTTATTATGCTTTACTTTTAAAAACTATTGTTTTATTGTAGGGTTCCGTCAAGTATTTCGCTTTCCAAAAGGGGTCCGTCACCAAAAAAGATTGAGAACCGCTGGTGTAGAGGGTATAGACGATGCGCGGCACACACAGCCCGACCGGACCCTCTGCGCGGCGCGGGGCTAAGGACGAGGAGTGGTCGCAGGAGTCCGGTTACCTAACGGAACCGGCGCGTCGCGTTACGATTGTGAGAAACTTTTATTGCCACCTTTCATAGACGCAGAATTAGCCACCAATTTGCCAGTGATTTGTTGACCGAGCGCTACATTATCGCCTTTCGGAGGACAACACTTTACGAGCAGACGGGCTATTTTATAGCAGCCTGTTTCGAAAGCACTAACTCGTGGGTACATGCCCAGCAGGTGGGGTGCGGCGACCGCTCAACAAATACATGTCGCGTCGATGGCTATACAAATAAGTTTCCGAAAACAAGAGAACGAGGTGCAGCGCGTGGCTTGCTCGCTTGCGCAAGAGGCGGACCACCGGCGCGCGCACAATGCGCGTTATTAAACAAGACGCTATTAGACTCAGATAAAAACTAATGCGACGCTCGCGCAGGACTGATTAAACACATTAGGGCGGATTGGAAAGTCGTGTCTGGGCGATTACCGCCCGACCCCCGCCGCCCGCCGCAATAGAACCGCGCGCGTCCGTAAACAGAGCCCGGATCGTGTGCGAGTGACAAGTTATTAGTTGTCGTATAAGCCCTGATCGCTTTACTGCGACAGATCAATCTGATCGGCCGATAGGGTCACGTGTGTGAGAGTCGTGCTATCAGGGTTTAATTGCAAGGAACGGAATGTTCCGTATCGCCTGCACTCCGCGCCACCACACTCCACAACTACTAACGAGGTAGAGAAGATCCGCTTCGGCTTTACTTGAATTTAAATAGCATCGCGCATCGACACGCGATGTCGTGAGTATGTCTGTCTATTGCTATACTGTAGTCTACAGACTATCGTACCTAACCACTTTAAAGTTGAAGCTTTGAATGTCAGAGTTAAAATTATAATTGCCAACTTTTACTGAACCATTACCATGAACATGACAAGATCACATAGGTAAGTACAGAATGCTTATAATACGTTATCGTAATCTTTTAGCTCAGCGATCTTCTACATATTGTTTAGTTGCAGCGTGGAGACCAAAACAGAGTTCGTTGAAATAAAAGGAACAATTGACATCGGCGCAGCGAGCGCTCGGCCGGACAGTATCGGCGCGTCAATCGCGCGACCCAAATTACAAACCGTTCGGCCGCTCGCTGACTCGCTCGGCAGACAAACACAATTACTGAACAGCTATTATTGACTACTAACAATAGGCGATCACAACAGACACAAACAGCTGAGAGCCTTGGTTTCACTGCCACTAGCGGGAGCGGATATACTTTCCACGCTTCCCTATACTGCCGTCGTAATTGAAAACACAGTAACTTCAGTTACTGTGTTCATACTTTTTTTGGTTCTTTAAAATCAGGAGCCCGAGTACTATCTGGGAAAAAATTCGGTTTGTCTGTACGATAGATAGTTCCCGAGATAACTTAGGTGAAAACACAGTATCTTTAGAAAAATCAAGATATTTTTAAGGAAGAACACAGTATTGATAGTTTTTTAGGTTATAACACAGTAACTTATTACTTACTGTGATCTTACTTAAAGTATATAAGGATTTCAGAAATATGTTTGCTTGGTTAGAACACGGCATCTTCAGATACTGTGTTTTATTCTAACATATTGATAAAAGTTTATTTATGAAAACATGACTAAATCACAGTATTTTAATTACTGTGTTTTAAGTGCCTACAGGTTTAATTTTTTTTTCGAAGAAACTTGGCTATAACACAGTAACTAAGTACTTACTGTGTTATAAGCTTAATATAGTTTGAACTTACTGTGTTATAAACTACATTTTGGGTAAGGGGATACAGAAGGAGCGGTATGTTGTTGACAACTGGCGCGGGAGCACCGCGCCATCGCCACACCACGGCACAATCAATATTTAAGGCAGCAATATTTACTTTACTTATACAGAATGGTCCGATATGAATGATATAAAATTAAACTTTAAAACGTCTTCATGGGATTGTGAATGGCACGCTCTGCCACGGTCACGCTCATACAAATGAAGAAAACGAAAAAACAGTTTTTATACCCCTTAATATTATCCGATTTCGTTTATTTTGTTATCAGTCGTTTTTATAGATTTTAATCTATGTCTATACGCTTTCCGTTTAAAAAACGATGGATACCTACTTTAGTATACTTTACACTTTATAGACATATTAAATATTAAATATCACTTATAAACTTTATTAGATAAAATAAAAACATAATTACAAAAAAGAGAAATTACGTACTCAATAGAAATTTCTTCCAGCCAGTCAAATAAATTGTGAAATATTGTTTTGACGGCAGGAGACGGCCAATAAAGTAGCCATAAACAGACAAGAGATAAATAATACAGTAATTGATAACATACAAGTACATGATAGTATACGTATACACGAATACTTTCATTAAAGAAAAAACTAGGTATACATATAATTTAATAGACTAATGCAATACAAAATAATAAAGTTACTTGCTGGTTCTGACTTACAATACATAAACTTACGCTAAGATATTATATTGAAAGGAAGTGCTCTTTGAGTTTGACTTTAAACCACGCTACGGAGGGACAGTCTCTGATCGGCTTTGGAAGAGAGTTCCACAGTTGAGCAGCACTCACCGTGAAAGAGTTCGATTATAATTCGGTTCCAACGTGAAACTTGTAAGGTTCTGTAAGGTCTGGTATCACACGTTTTCTGTAGTTTCTCACGTGGGGAAAGTAACGAGAATCTCTCGCGAAGATAAGTTGCACTGGAGTTCTTTAGGATATTACCTATACAGGGTGGCCCAAACATAGGCGTCAAGTGAGAAAATCTAGAAAAGATAGATAGCTGACACCAAGGGCTACCTGAATCACCCCCTTGTACTCGTATGTTCAGCCATTTTTTGTCGTTTAGAAAATTTGAGGATTTTAGGTTTTTGTTGAAAAAAAAAATACCTGGCATTGGATTTTATTTTGTAACTTTTTATTTTTTTGACGTTTCAGAGATATTTTTTATTCTTTATGGTCTCAGATAATTTATCTATTACCGAAAAAATAATGATTAGCTATGGACTCCTAGAAATCACTGCAATTTTGATCCAAAGTTCAAAAATGTTGTTCTTGAGAAATCATCACTGAAATAGTTAGTAAATACTTAGTATGGAGAAAAAATTAAGTAGAGGTGTGAAGGACTTTTTTTAAATTTTATAACTTTTTCAAAGCCTTAGTGCTTAGAATAGTATAAAAAACTTGTCACTTTATGGGAGTTTTATTCAAGTAATTCGCGATCAAAGTCGAAAAATTGGAGTTGGAAGAAATTTTATTTCAATAGATTTTAATTTATTTTAGTTTATTCGGGCAAAAATCATTGCAGGTAGGCTTAATATCGCCTGCTAGCAAGGCTTGCTGGGCTTGCATTCGAAATTCACGGAAAATGTTTCGTTATTTGATGATTTGTTTGATTTTGAGAATAATTTGTTCTGATATTTTCATTTTACACCTTAGTTTTAGACACTGAACCTTGTTGATTTAGAAGAAAGATTTATTAAATAACATTTAATTGACATGATGACGTTTCACTGTTTTATTTCATATATTTTCAGCAAAACTAAGGCGATTTCATTTTTAAGACTAAAATCGCCCTAGTATTAAGTAATAAAAAAATGTACAAACACAAGCTTAGAACACAGTATATTCAGATACTATAATTGCACTTATGAGAATCATAGTATAAATTAGCTTTAAAACCAGCATCTTCACTTACTAGGATTTGATTTAAGTCACAAACGCTACTTGTATTAAGCTTAAACACAGTATGTCTAAAGTTACTGTGTTACAATTTCCCTATAACTATCATCTTTACATGGTTAAAACACAGTAATGAGTAAAACTTGCTTAAAACACAGTAACCAATCAATTACTGTGTTTTAGCTTAAAAATATGATATTGTTTAAATTAATTATCCTAGTTTAAAACACATTATCTAATTTAATTAATTATACAACTATAAAATTTGAGATATTTTGATGCCGAATTGAAGTTTTAATTATTTAGCAACATAAAAAAATACAAACAGTAATCCTTGTTGATTGGTTTGTTCATAATAACAAAATTTAACAACAAAACTTTAACCGCGTTTTTCTCAAAACGACTTTTGTCGAGTTACTGTGTTTTCAATTACGACGGCAGTTAGTGGAGCCAATCTGCAACCTTTTTATCCGATTACGCGAAGCAATTTTATTGATCTCTTCTCAACTAAACTGCACGGTGGTGCAGGGGCTGCAGACCCACATCACAGTATTTTAACAGACCAAGGAGGTTGAACATGCAAACTCTGTGCTCTGTGCGAGAAGATGAAATGCTTGGAACTTTGTGAGGCAAGCGTTAGTCTGCCAATGTGCTTGAATTTGCTTGGTGCAGATTTCCAGTGCGTAGATATAGAGCCTCTCTCTGTTGAAGTGCTATTGGATCCTGTATATAAATAACTAGTGGTTCGCCCCGAACTATGAACTCGCGACCTCATATCTCAGTAACCCCTCGACCGATTTGGCTCATGTTCGAACTTAAAAATTATCTTGGCCTCATTTACCTGTCTACCAAATTTCATGACGATCCGACAAAATTTACTCAAGTTATCGTCGAACAAACATTCATACATACCTACATACATACATACATACAAACGCCGGATTGTTCCAGTAGACTCGGAGAACTTCGCTCGCTCGTTCAATAATAGAGCCTCTCGCGGATATAGTCGACTCTATAGTCTACCATACATATGTACGAGTATATGCATGATAGAGACGGACTCTACCACGTAGCAGAGCACTCGCTCCGCCTGTCACTGAGACAGCGCCCTCGCCGCTCCACGGGCAGCGCTTTCTAACCGATACCTCAGCTCTCGGAGAATTTGGCAAGTCAGCTGCCAAAGTTCACCCACCGTTTATATGGACGCAACCTTTACCGCAGCCGCAGCCGTAGCCGCGCGCGGCGCAAACAAAGAGACGTGTGCTCGATCGTGACCCAGAATACAACTCTCATTTGTTTGGAAACTGATTGACTAACTAATCGTCAGTGAAAACTGCTCTCCATTTATCAGCTCGCTCCAGGTGGGCATTAGAGTCAATAAAAATGAGAGGGGCATTTAATCGGTCGGTTTAATGATGAGGATCTAATGACAGGCGCAGATACTCGCGGCGACGGGGCGATCCATCACGCGGCGCGTGAGTGGAGGAGCACCCTAACGGAGCATCGCCCCGTCGCCCCATCGCCGCCCCGGCCATGCCTCGCGCGGAGGCTCGCTCGCCCGTCACGGTGTAATTGCCTCGTGACCGCGCCCGCCGGCGGATAAACGTTCATTAATTGCGATACTAATTCCGCAATAACTCGCCACACTCACAGGATCGGTACCTACTTTCTTTGCGAGCCGTGAGAGAGATACGTAGCAATAGAAATAACCGTAGAGAAAGTTTAATACATTCCGTCCGCGCTCTACATCGCAAAACATTAGGGGACGTTATTGGATGGCTGTTCGTTCGTTGCAACAGCGAGTCTCGATGATTATGTACCGGTGTCGACTGCTGCGCCGGTGTCGCCGGGGTCACGTCCGCTCGTTTGTCCGCACGTAGTATCTCCACGCGATGTAATTAGTTTTACCGATAAGCCGCGTGGAGCCGGCCCGCTACACAGTCGCTCGCTACCATCGACGTATCGATCGATCCGGATAGCGTATCAGCCGAAGTGACGTGATGAGCGTAGCAATGAGGAACCGATCCCGATAAATCAAGACGAATGTCAGTCTCGGGCTGTGGGTGAGGGACTGCGGCGGCGTCACGCCGCGTATGGTTTAATCAGTTTATTGGTGCGGCGGCCGCGGCCGATCCGTCATGCGCTCAGTATGCGGCGGGTGTCAGTACCGAGCCCGGGAGGCTCTCGCCAGTCGCCGCACGTACTTAATTGTACACACATCTTGACCCGTCGAGAGCCGGAGAGGCAAACATCCACGCAGGGACGCGAGACGCGCCCAAAACACGCCGAGAATATCTCGAGTGGTTTGTTGTCTATCCGTTAATTGTCCATTAGTGCGCGACCGAGGCTGTTGTTGTTGAAACACTACACCGCAGTGTGTGTGAGCCCACCTCTCACCCGGCGCAGAGCGGTTTATGGGCACAATAACTGTGATTTATCGCTGCTAACACTGATATTTATGACGTGTGATGTGATTCAGTGTGGTCTGTAACCTATCATCGACAATAGAAAGGTATCGCGTGGGCTGACGAGCTCGCGCAAGGTGCCGCCGCCAGCTAAACGAAAACTTTATGTTTACGATAAAATAATAATAACTGTGCGAGTTGGTGTAAGTGCGGGGTCACCGGCGGGTGGCGGGCGGATGAGCCGGTCGGATCGTTCCCAGTGCATTCCGTAATGGGTGGATGTAGCCCGACCGCAGCAATGAGAAAATTAATCGACTGAGGCTGTGTTTGAAAATATCTCGCGCGGTCTGCGGGGCGCGGAGGTGCAGGCGGGGAGGGGACGGGCAGGCGAGGAGCAGATCACGTTGCGAAACGCGATCGCCACAAGCCGACATTATGCCCGTAACGAGGGTTATTGTGGCGCAAGCGCAACTAGAACAAAAACTAATAAAGAGAGCGGCAGCGCGCGGGTCACGTTTCACTTCGCCATTGTTTACCCTCGCGCATTGTGTCGCTCGGGCGCGCTCGCGGGCGCTCGGCCCGGCTCGACCGAGCTCGACCAATGGCGCCGCGGCGACACGCCCCAAGCACGCCGCCCCCGTCACGCGCCGCCGCCCCCGCCCCCGGCGACACTATACCCGCGATAATATCCACCAACGACAACCGTAAAAGCCCCGAGCTACCCACTCCACGCTCCGCGCTGCCTCCTACCGATCATAAACGGCAGCGAGTGACCCTCGTTTAAGAAACCGCAAATAGGTGAGTCACGCACGCCGCGGCCGGCCGACCTCCGGCATTCCGTAGCGGCGAGAAACATTGTGTTTCGTGGAGGCTGCGAGGTGTCGGGGTGCCATCGCGATAGCGCCGCCGAGCGCGTGTGACGCTCCAGTTGGAAGCTGGTATCGGCGGCGCTCGGCGCTCGGCGCACGGCGCGGGCGCATTGCCGCACGTCGATGTCGATGTCGATGGCGCGGCGTGCGGAGCACCGTCGTGCGCGGTATCGCCGCATCGCTTCAATAAATCGCGGCAGACAAACGACGCGCGGGCACGCCACGCCGCCACGGAGCAGCTCAGAGCGGCATGGAGCGGCACGGAGCGAGTAGGAATGTCGGAAGCAGTAACAACGCCCGCCGATTTTATTGGTCATCAATAACCTAACACCGATCGTTATCTTCGTTACAATCTATCTTATTATATTTTTATCTAATAAAAATAAACGATCGAGCAAGACGCACTCCGAAGCATTAAAGGTGCATTTTGAGTATCGATTACCAACTACTGGAAATTAATAAAAACGTAGAGCTCTATCAAGAGCAGAGGAAATGTAGGAGAGATCAGATAAAAAATCGATCTCAATTAATTTATCCTGCATTGCGAATGATTCTAAAAACAAAGCCGCTCGTCTCTGGGCGCAGACCAGGCAGCCGAACAAAGCAGCGGGGCTGGCTGGCTGGCTGGCTGCGCGGGCGCACGACGGCTGCGCTAGTTTCGTGACTGCGGCCGCAATTACACGTCACGGCTCGCTCGGGACTCGATAAATTATGAGAGACGGGAGTTTTTCATTTCACTCGAGTCGAGTGCCCGCATCTGAGGCAGCCGCCCCCGCCCCCCGCCCCCCGCGCCTTGCCCCCTCACCGGCCATACACAAGATCCGCGGCATTCTCAGAATCGGCGACTGCAATCTGTTTAAGATTTCTCTGAACGAAAACACCGATCGAGACAAACTACACGTAGCGATAAGCTAATATTGAATGACCACACACAGACAACTGGTTGATATTGATATGTCATGCAGAGCTATATTGGTTGTGTGTGGGTCACCGGCGTCCGCGGAGAGGTCGCAGTCGCAGTGTCGCAAGTGCGTCGTGTCAGCCGCGCCCCATCGCGCACAAAGCGCATTACCCGCGGGTTCACAAGTCGCAGCGGTAATCCAGTTCCCGGTAAATGGAAGCACGGCTCTACGGAGCGTTTAGGGGCGCGTGGGCGCGACATTCGTACAATAAATACCGCCGATAGCGCGACATAAATTTCCATATTAATACGAGTCGATCGGGTTAAGCGTCGCTCTTCCACTGTTTATGTAAATGTTATGCGCCGTATCTCTTACTAAAAGTTTCAATTACATGGGCCGGTCTAACGTTATATTGTTAATTAGGCTCGATGGGTCGGTTGAGTGCGGCCGTGATTGCGTCGCTCGTTACGAACCGCCGGCGACGTCCACCGAACGTCTCACAAACAAACAGCCGTTCTCAATAATGAACTATTCACAGTTTAGCCCTAACTCATATCAAATTATATCCCAACCGTATTAATCTTTAGATAATCTGTTTGCTGAATAAAATCGGGCGCAGTGAAGATAAACAATCTAGGTTCGATTTCTTAAAATAAACTCTGTGCCTTACTGGCGATTTCATCTTCTTTTTCCATCAAATCAGGTTCAGAGTTCACTGCTGAATACAGTGATAGATTTTTAAGTTTCATCATAGACTCATTGAACCTTAGATCTGAATATTATAATAATACTCATTAATCCCAACTGTTAAAGTAACACTAGTGTTGCCTGAGCTTTGTACTGTTACAGTAACATGCAGGGTTTGGGCAACACTGTTATTATTTCAACTGTTAAAGTAACCTTAAGTTATATATTTATATCGCACCCCCCGGCGAATAAACCCGTAACATCAAAAACGTAATTGTTCAGGAAAAAATAAAAACTGTTTTTTCGTCACAACTCACTAAGTACCTATGGTAGAAAAGTCATTTAGGTATCAATTTACAGGTATTTTTTTTGCTCACTAGATATTGAAATATTATTAATCTATAGATAACACTACGGAAGTTATTAAACAAAATGTATGTTACCAATATTAAAATCTTGTTTTATTACTGCAAAGTGATATTACGGTTTTATTCGTTGTAAAATCGAAATCGAACATTTACAGCATCATAGTATTATAGGAATATTCGCTGATATTTTGCATAGATACTCTTTTCGGTAAGACCACATTATGGCTTTATTCTCGGCATATGTAAAGTGACTGTGTTAGATAATGGCTCATTATCTTTTTATTCTGGTACAAATTTCTAAGAATATGAAATGTAACTGTACATTACAATTTTTCATATACATTTTAATTCTCCATAAGTGCCCCTTGTAGCAATGACTTGTATAAAATAAGTAGGTAAAGGAGTCCAGGAAATTTTGAATACTTACCCAAAGTAGTTAACGATACAAATCGTATTAAAAATCGACAGTATAATGGAAGAAAAACACAATGAAATTAAAAACTTCCAAAAACAAAGGCAAAAAAGTTAGCGAAAAGTGAATTTTTCAACTTTTTATGCCTTTGTTTTTGGAAGTGTTTGAATCACTAAATAACAATTTAATTCGAAATTTCTTCTTCTTCTGGTGCCTCTCCACTATTGGAGGTTGGCAGTCGGCTGTTCATTATGTCATTCTGTCCTTAGCTAGACTAAAGAGATCTTGTATGGTGACCACTCCTGTTCATTTTTTGATGTTTTTCAGCAAACTCTTTCTTCTTCTGCCGACGCTTTTTCCTTCCTCAATCTTTGCCTATCAGGATAATTGGAGAAGTCTATCGTATCTAATCACATTAATTACTTATCTATTTCTATTTTCATATACATTTTAATTCTCCATAAGTGCCCCTTGTAGCAATGACTTGTATAAAATAAGTAGGTAAAGGAGTCCAGGAAATTTTGAATACTTACCCAAAGTAGTTAACGATACAAATCGTATTAAAAATCGACAGTATAATGGAAGAAAAACACAATGAAATTAAAAACTTCCAAAAACAAAGGCAAAAAAGTTAGCAAAAAGTGAATTTTTCAACTTTTTATGCCTTTGTTTTTGGAAGTGTTTGAATCACTAAATAACAATTTAATTCGAAATTTCTTCTTCTTCTGGTGCCTCTCCACTATTGGAGGTTGGCAGTCGGCTGTTCATTATGTAATTCTGTCCTTAGCTAGACTAAAGAGATCTTTTATGGTGACCACTCCTGTTCATTTTTTGATGTTTTTCAGCAAACTCTTTCTTCTTCTGCCGACGCTTTTTCCTTCCTCAATCTTTTCCTATCAGGATAATTGGAGAAGTCTATCGTATCTAATCACATTAATTACTTATCTATTTCTATTGGGCGTTTTAAATGAGTTCTCTTTTGTATGACATATCCTTATCCTTATACTTAAGATACCACTACTTTTCGAAAGCTTCAATTTTCCTATTTATTTGATCTTTACGATCCATTTTTCATATACATTCACAACCGTCGTACATTTCTATAGGCTAGATGTAACATTGAAACCTCCTGATCTGGATCTGGAGGTTATGATCGCATAGCAAATGGATAGAAGATAAACCTTTATTTGCTTCATAAAAAAACGTAGGAAAAAACCAGAGTCAACTTAAACCTTATTAAAACAGAAGAAAAATACAAACTTGGTTACCTTAGAGCCTGTGAGTTTTACCAGTTTGAGTGGCTTCTACACAGACGATTATCACCGTGTTAGTCTGGCTCCAGTAAAGGTTCTGAATTATTCGCTTATCTCTGCTATCAATTCTAACGTCTTGTAGACGACGCATTAGTACCTATAACTGGGCTTAGCATGATCAAAGGCCTTCTTGTATTCAATCAAGCAAATTAAAACGTCAGTTTGCAAGTCTCTGGACTTGTGGTCTAGGTAGGTGCAAAGAAGACTTATTTGGTTCTTAGCCCTGACCTGAAACTGAAATAGCTATTGGCAATACCTATGCTCATTGGACTTCACTCTGATCCTCTTATGAAGAATGAAGAGAAACATACCTGGCTTAATAAACTTATTGTGCGGTATTCGCAGTATTTCTTCATGTCAGTAGAGTGACAAAGGTTGAAATTTAAAAATTTTTTGGTCATATCCCAGTGCTGTAAAAGGTTTTGAAAGACCTGGAGAGCGCATAATTATTAGAGTATGTTTTTAATGGGCTTGAATTAATCTGGTCTTAGTGATTTACCAGTTTTGGCTCTTTTTAGAGCCTTAAGACGACGTACGTCTCACAACTAGCGCCGCCAATGGAAAAAAAATCATATCTTTTTTTTGGATGCATATTTAGCAAAAAACGCTCCTGCGATTCCTCAACGCGAGGCTTAACTATTTTTAGGACCTAAGGTTTGGATTCCAGGATTGGATTTCCTACGAATGCAATCGATTCTCGCCAAAAGTGGCCACTTTTGGCGAGAATCGATTGCATTCTTAAGTTCTAGGATCTGGAATCCAAACCTTAGGTCCTAAAAATAGTTAAGCCTCACGTTGAGGAATCGCAGGAGCGTTTTTTGCTAAAAACGCATCCAAAAAAAAGATATGTTTTTTTTTCCATTGGCGGCGCTAGTTGTGAGACGTATTTCACCTTAACTAGTTACTTTTGATCAAAGAATTGAAGGACCAGTTTCATAGATCAGTATATTGGCAAACAGCGTTTTCACGCGGATTTTTATACTTCCTGCATACAGAATTAAATGTATGCAAAAACCTTGGTGTTACTTAAGCCTTATGAGATCATTTATACACCGTCTAGTGGCAATTACTTACAAAGGCGTTACTAAGTTCATTCAAGTACCTAGGTTTTACGGTAACTGATCCAAACACCCGAGAAGGCGAGATAGAGATCAGAATTAAAAATGCGTTCCGATACTCCGCGGCTCTCCACAAAGTGATCACGTCCAAGCACCTAACAAGAAGAACGAAAATACGCATTTATAAGAACCATCTTTATGTACGGATGTGAAACTTAGACACTGACGCAAAAAGAAAAGATCAAACTTCTGGTCGCGGAAAGGAAAAATCCTGTGAAAAATATTTGGACCCACCAAGGGAGAAGACGGCACCTTTAGGATCCGGTAAAATGCCGGACACATGGCCGAGCCCAACATAATCGGAGAGATTAAAACTGCAAGACTCCGCTGGCTTGGTCACGTATAAAGAAAGGGAGAGGATCGGGCAGCTAAAACAGTATACGAACGGCAACCTTGTGCACGTCTACCAGTTGGACGTCCCAAGTATCGCTGTATTGACGAAGTCTCAAAGGACTTGCGCGAACTCCAAGTGGTAGATTAGAAAGAAGTGATGCAGGACGGAGAGAGATGGCGTCTTTTGGTTGCGGAGGCCAAGATCCAGTTCGAGTCGCTGAGCCAGCGTAGTAAGTAAGTGGCAACTTCACTCACACCACATGTGTGCAGTGACCACTTGCTGCAGTGACTGGGAAATCAGTCAATGAATTCCGGTTTTATCCTTTACGCAACCCAGCCATCTCCTTTATCTCCAAATTCCATATCATGGTTGTTCCATTCTTTATAGAACTTCGAGCCGACCACTCGTATTTTACACAAGTTTTTTTTTCTTGTACAATATTGTCCGGTTGTGAGAGTTTGTGTAGCCGTTTTCTCTCCATAAGGTTTACTACATTATACGAGACATAAATTTAAGACATCTTCGTCTATCTATAGCTGTTTTTTGTTCTTTATTCCTCGCAAAATCGTCCTTTCATAGTGACTACCACATCGATGACATATTGTTAGATTTATTATTACATCATTACTGGAATAAATATATAACAACAAAAAGCTAAACGGTTTTACAGATATAGCAAAACCGGTTCCTATTTTGTAAACATGCATTACAGTCATGGTGATCAAAATATTTCACGAGAATAAAGCCGTAAAGGGTTTTGTAATTTCTGCATACAATAAATGTATCAGTAAGGGATGACTGCGGTTTTATTCTTCGTTCAATTTGTTGAGTATGGTCAGACGAATAAAGCCATATTTTTTAATATCTCCTTAAATATGGTATTTCAGGAGCTGAAAAAAATTACACTTATGTATTCGGCATCGGAGATGACGTTTCTGCAATAACAATAAAAAAGCCGTAATAGCACTTTACGGGTTTATTCTGCGGGGGGTGCGATATTATAGTTTAACCAACATTGTTATTGTTTTTAAGCCGCCTTAATCATTATGATGTATGGCTTATAAAATAAATAAGATAAAAAAAAAAAGATAATGAATGTCGTCTCGCCAGCGATGGGTGACGGTCCACTCATACCTAATTGCTTATGTAAACTTTGTCGTCCGGCTAATTGCGATGACACAATGCGGGATTAATGGACGTGAGAATTGTTTCTAGAGGACGATCACGTTACAGGAAACTTGTCGACGCGACTTGATACTCGCGTCAGATAATAGAATAATTATTATTATGAATGCAAATTCCTAAAAGAAAAAATACCCTACTACAAATACAAACCATCCACCATACTAGAAGACAGAAACTTTAAAATATACTGGGACAGATCTATTATTACAGACCAAACAGTACACTGCAACAGACCTGATATAACTATCCACGATAAGATTAATAAAAAAGTTTACCTCATAGACATATCAATTCCAAATACACACAATTTAGACTCCGTACAGACGACAAAAATAACGAAATACACAGAACTTTCGGCACAAATTCAATCACAATGGCGGGTGAGCACAGTAGTAACAATAGCTATAGTAATTTCCGCAACCGGCGTGATACCAAAGCTACTACACACACAACTAAAAAAACTCTCCATCCACCCGTCTACTTACATACAGCTTCAAAAAGCTGTAATAAGTAAGTAAGTAACTCTTACTCTTACTCTTGTAATCCTGAATACCTGCAGGATAGTACGCAAATTTTTAGGGATTTCGTAAAAAAATAATAAAAAACGCACTTGGCGGCCCGTGCTCATAAAACCTCACCCAGGTGAGAGAAATGTAAGAAAAAATAATAATAATAGAATTCCTTTACCAAATTATAGAGTTACTGGAAAATACTCGTGTAGAGAGTAATTGGACTACCTACTGTAGGTAGAAGCACAGTGTAGTTGATATTTCACAGTTATTCCTAGCTCTACAACATGTTCCTACATAACTGCGTGCATGTATTTATGAAGATTGACGCAAGCACCTTTAGCTCCAGACATGAAGCCGTTTCAAAAGATAAACTGAGCAGCGGCGGCGCGGCGGCGGCGCGCCGAGTGCCAGCCGCGCGGCGAGAGCGCTGAGGGAAATGTTAGGGCATTTAAATTTACCATTCGCAGAGGTTTAATCAGCGGCCGGGTCGCCGCATTACCGCTTTAAATCCTCACCCGAGACAACGCGCCGTATAACTCGAGGTGGACTTTCCGCCCTAATTAGCGTCGCGAGTGGCGCTCTGCGGAGCCCTGAGTTCTGGCGATAGAGGCTACAGTCGCTGGCTAGCCGAGAGTACGATAGACTATAGCTCGTGTTGTATGGTTGCCAGCTACGAATCCAGGAGGCACGAATGGATTTATAACTACTAAATTAAAAATTCCCAGATATTTTAGCTTCAAATTAAGATATCTCATCAATCGCTGAACCGATTTCATGCCACAGTCTGTGACATCGGACCATGTGGCTGGTGGTCTATCAACGGATCTGTTCCTCTCTCCAGGATATCACTCTGAAATCGACTTCGTCCTTTATAAAGAGTTAATCTATCTATCATCTGAAGACCTACTATAGGTATGTTGATAAAATATAACGTGCTTTTATTCTTCTTTCCTGTCTTCGCGTCGCCTAAAATAGGCCTACCTACTACGCCGTTGGGTAAAATTTGTTACTTCAATCCGGCACTAATTGTTCCCTAAGTGGTAACAATAAAAATTTTGGTATTCCTCTTCGATCAAGGATAAAACTAGATACAACATAGAACTCTGAAATGTGTCTTGAAAAATAGATGCCCAAATTGCCTTTGGGAGCTTATTTGCTCGTAGTCCATGCAATTAAAGTAAAACTATACACTAATGCAATAAGGTTGACATTCGAATATTAGACGTATGGTCGAAATGATGTTTCGTATTGTTCCATTGCTGATATCTTTTGTTTCAGTGGGGACAGTTTTTATTGTGATTTTATACGTAATGCGGATTCTATGGGGTTTAGTTCGGTGGTATTCCTAGATCCGCCCTGTCTCGGAAGGTGCTTGGTTGTGTTATGTTGGTTGTTTGTGTACGGTCGGCGCGAGACGGAAGTGCCCCGCGCAGCTAACAAGCGAGCCGCAGGCTGCGCTGCGCCGGCGCACGGCCCGCGCGGGTCACGAGCGACACCTCGTTACACACACGACACATTTGACTTTTTGATTTTACACGTCTCGAGATTGCCATTATTCCCTGTTTTTGTTTCTACGAGAATCCATAAACATCGGTGCAAGGGGTGGCACTCGGCGGCGCGTCACGACTCACACAAAAAACATCCTCGATTAGCTCCAGGCTACTCGATAAATTATTCTAACGGTAGCGATCAAAATCGTATAGCATTATTATAAACGACGCTCGAGGAGCCATTCAATTGGCATCGCGTCGGTAATCGATCCGATTTCACGCGCGATGAACCGGTGGCACAATGATAGCTCTAATGAATAAAATGTTGCAAAAGATATTAATTACGGAGGGGAGCGATTTAATCCCGTTTAGCCGCAAGCGGGCGGCGGGCCGGGCCGCACAATGCCGCACGCAGCTGACGCGATAAAAAACCGCGCAAATCCCGCGGGAGCGCATTGTGCGCGCGCGACCCCCGCTCTATACAATAGCGCACTTTATTTATGGGGCCACTCCACCGAGCCGCGACAAGTGGGCAACTCACATGTTGCGTTAATTCGATAAACAAATGTTGCTATAGATATGACAATGGCACTCACCCCTGCGTCGGTCCAGGTTTGCTCTGAAAATAAAAGCAGATTTGTAACATATTTCTAATGAGTATGGCAGGGTGGGCGCAGATTGCTTACTTGCGTCTCCCGCGATGGTATCGGGCTTCCTCTCATTCAATATCAACTGCGGCCGCGAGCTAATGAGGAGTGGTCGACCAACCTGCGCCTGCGCCGCGTGTCGTCGCATGTCGCCGCGTGTCGCCGCGCGGCTTGTTACAGGAACTGAACCAGATCAGATTGTGTCAATAACGGTGGTAGGGAAATTTGCATAACACACTGTAATCAAAACATCATAGGTTTCAAGGTGTACTCAAACCACCCCTACTATCTTTACTTATTAAAATTCGGAAAAAATATGTTGTTGGAAAACGGAACCCGTTATTTTTTTCGTCTGAACATTAATTAGGTAGTTGCTTTGTATTGCATATAACTATCTTTTATATTTACTTTTTTACCTATTCATTCATAACTAGGTATGAAGATTTTCGAACCATAAAACTTTATGTAGAGTTCCTATGGAGATGCGGTCTATTTGGTTTTTACCCCCTTAGTGTGATTCCCGTAGTATTTATAGAGGGGCAAAAGCAGAAAGGGGATAACAACCGAACCTACTGTAGAGTTCGTAATCGCAATCATTGCAATCTTAAAGATGATAGCCTTCACAGTTGACTTCACTCGACTCCGCGAGTCAGACGCGATGTTCTTTTCCATCAATACTCACCATCGGTCGTAGTTACCAGGAGCTTAAGTCTGTAAAGCAATGGCGTATCGATGGCGTCCCAGTAGAAGGACAAAACCGGGGATTCCTCATTTTTCTCCTACAACCAGCAAATTAATCCTCTAGAATAAGAATCAGAATATTCTTTGCGGTGCTGCAAAAACATTAAAAGGACCGACAGCATTAATAAATCGTAATTGAAGCCGTCTACTTGGAGCCCATTTTGGCTCCATTGCGTTACAGAGTCAGGCCCCTGTTTGTACTGTAAGGTAGCATTTATCTCTAGGCTGCGGCCGGCGGCGCGGCGGCGCGGGATCGCTTCCAATAGCCACTTTGTTGCCCTCTCATTTACTAGAATCTGCGCGTAAAACGTAACAAAAGGCAATCAGGCACAAAGGGCGCAGGATATTCGAAACAAATTGCATAGTGAATTAGTTCGCGCCAAAACGGGCGGCCATAAAGTTGCAGCTATTCGCGCCGAGCCATACGCGGCGAGCGCTGATAGTAATTTAGTAGCGCGCCACGACCCGCGACCCACGACCCATTGTGTGTGAACCGAATCGCTTCATTAGACAAAGCGCTTCGCACTACATAGATAGCACACAAGCCAGTCCTACCTACGGGGAATCGACAACCCACAGTTAACAAGCATAGATATTCAAATTTTTTCACCGAATGATTAAGCCCAGCTACGCAAAAATGTAGAGACAAAAAAACAATCTCGTGAACATGATAATTTAAATGTAACTCCTTCGCTCGTGGATTAGGACCTCTAGCAGGGATATAATAACATAATTCTAGCTAACTGTGTGAGGACACATCTATGCCAGTGCCGCGCAAAACAGACGCGTGCGTTTTTAATTGTAATTTCTATAAAGTGACAAAAGACGTTATTCTAGATAATGATGACGAGCTATGCGTATGACCACATAACTTGCCAATGGCAAGTTAACTCGCGACTGTTCTTAAGTATTGAAGTGTAAATAAGCCTTTAGTGCATTTGAATAGTTTTATTTAAAAAATACTTTGCTTCTGCTACGTCGCTTACATTTTATTAATTAAAAAAATTACGGAACGTCATATAGCATAAAAGAAATTGGGATGTGATACCTATCACCGGGCGCTTACACCCTGGAAAAAGAACTTAATTTAATGGCAAATCCATTTATCTATCTGCCTGTTTAAAAACTTGGTTATTGCTTAAATACCATTTATTACCGACGTGGAACTAATTGTCATCTTTTGTCGTCACCTCTAAGTTAGCAGATTTGTTCTATAGCTAAACTAAAAATAAAACATCATAGTTTATAATCTATTTTTATCGATTTAATAGACATGTAGGATTACATAATACATATTTTATTTCATCATAAAACTATATTATATATGCATTCATTTAATCAGCTATAGTGTCCTAATTGTGATCAGTGTACAGTACAAACAACATATGGACAGACGAGGGACGCGCCGACGACCAAACGCCGGCAGCTTCCACCAAACTCAACTAGTAAGTGTTCCTTTTTAAATTAACAAACATGTTTCTGTTTTTTTTTTTTTGCTAGAACAGTGATACGGACTTTATTCTGCAGAGATTCATAAAAATGTAACCTTGTTATACACCGTGGAATTTTAGTGGTTTTAAAGCCGAATGTATTTAGTTGCACTCGTGATTCTGAGCCAAATTCCAAAATTTTACTTCAACACGAGCGACAAAAAAAAAAAACACTTCCCAATACAAACGGCTATCGCCAATCGACACCATTTGTATGAAGAAGTGAATTTTTTTTTCGCGCGTTTTGGAATGAAATTTTGTAATTTGGCTTAGAATCACCAGTGCAACAAAATACCTTCGGCTTTAAAACCACTAAAATTGCACGGAGTAGATTGGCCGGTTTTCAAAGATGGTTTAATTTCAACCTTACTTTTTTTACTTTTGACTTTCTGTGTACAGGGTGAATTTTTGAGACGGGGCAGTAAGGACAAGTACCTAGTACATTTCTAGTACTTAAACCTTAGTTGGCTCCTTAGAGTATTTTGATGTCTACATGAAAGAGGATCAATTGGCATAAAAAAAATGTTTGGTATTTTACCATTTTTTTCGCTGACCCTACATTTTTTCCAAAATCTGTGAATGCAGTTCATAATATCCCAAAAATGTAATGGAGGGTCTCCTAAGAACGTTTTCCTGTAACTATAACGGTTAAGGTACCTGCCCTTAGTGCCCCGTCTCAAAAATCCACCCTGTATGTAATTTATTTATTGAATACTGAATAAAAATATTTCAGTTTGAGTTTATTTAAGTGGAGTCGCGCTAGCGGTGCGGCTCGCCCGCTCGTCTGTGTGTGTGTTTGTTACAAAGTACTCGTGTTAGCTAACATTACACATTACACACAAGCTAGGGGCTCGGTGTGTGTCGTGGACTTGACGCGCGCTGTCCGCACGAAGGACCAACACTCGGTGGGCTCAGTGATCAGTGTCACAGGACAATACCCTTGTGGATCGATAGTACACACGACAGCACGTCAGAGTGTATTGAAATTAAATTGGATTGGAAAAAAAAATCGGGCTAAAACAGTGTTGGCACAGAAAAAAAAACATAGAACACTTCAAAATTAAAATATTTACAAAACAAACATAATACTTAAACCCGAAAATGGATTTAGCTCAGTGTAATGCCGTCTGAAGCGGTCTTCAGTCGGCGCTGATTTTCAGCTCACCCCACGCCACTGATTAGCTTTTAAATTATTATAAAATTTTAAAACATATTTGCAAACAGACAGATTTACCCAGGCGGCGCATTAAAAACAATGATTGTAAATAGATATAAATAAGCTTTACAAGATCCAATCTTGATCAAGTTGCAATAGTGTACACTTTTGTTGTAAAGTCGCCCGTAACGTAACCGAGTGCTAGCGTGTAAGGGTCAACGTGCTGTCGTGTGACGATGGCCGTCGTCGGTCCCGCGCGGACAGCCGACGCAACTCAAGTTCACGTTTGAAATAAGTTTGTTTGTAGAGTGGGTAATCCGTACTGGTAAGTAGTAGTACCAAGTTGGTAACTGCACGACTCGCGAGTCTGCGCGACCACCGTTGGCAAGAAGTTCGACATTCGAACAAGTGTTTCGTAATCCTCTCTTTGGCTTAATAACGTTTAAACGCGTAAAATATACTTCAAAAGCATTAAAAATATCTAAAAATTAAATACATATGTACTATTGTTGTGCTATGTTTAACACAGGACTTTATAATACGTTGCGGTGAACTCTTTTCTATAAAATCTCAATAAACAAACAAAATATAGCGTGATATGTTACGTTTCTGTTAGCGTAATGTACTTTGTTTGATTAATGTTTAAAAATGGCATCGTTACATTGTTTACTTATGTTTCGTTATATATTTGGACAGCATTGTAGCGATTGCCAGCAATCGGTATCGTCTCGCCTCTACGGTACCTATATACCTACAGCACAAACACGACACGGCATGCTGCGCGCGGGAAAGCTCAACTGGCTCATTCTAATCTCGGCGGTCGTCGCTGTCCCTTCAGTTACCGCATTATACTCCGTGCAATTTTAGTGGTTTTAAAGCCGAAGGTATTTTGTTGCATTGGTGATTCTGAGCCAACTTACAAAATTTCATTCCAAAATGCGCGAAAAAAAAAGATTCACTTCTCCATACAAATGGTGTCGATTGGCGATAGTCGTTTGTATTGGGAAGTGTTTTTTTTTTTCGCTCGTTTTGAAGTAAGATTTTGGTTTTTTGCTCAGAATCACTAGTGCAACTAAATACCTTCGGCTTTAAAACCACTAAAATTCCACGGTGTAGAGTCGTCTTTCATTTACTGCTTTAATTTTACGAAACGATCTCAATTAGTGCCTTTTTCTATCGTTATGTTAGCTTATGTTATTTGGTTACCAAATAATAACAGATAGAAAACCTTTTAATGCGGAAACAGAAGGGACCGCGACGACCACCGAGAGTAGAATGACCCAACTATGTCTTTCATTATTCATTGACCATAAAAACTCTACCATTATTCGTACATTTCAAAGTGCACTATTTCTTAGAGCACCCGCCTACTATTGGTTCAGATATATTGGATAACGATCGCCAACAAGTCAGCGGCGGGCTATTCTAATAAATTCTTGTGAAACTGTCTGTCACAATATGAAGTATAGGACCGGACTGGCAAGAATTGGAGTGAGAGTTAATTTCTTTTGAGCTCTCCCCGCGGCGCATGCGTGGTCCTTGCATTATTGAGCATGTAAGCAGTATTTTGCACAAAGATCGTCTAAGCTAAAACTGCGCGTAGCTCCACCTCATATTCGCATATAACCCGCTTGTGATAAGAGCTACCACGCGCCAAGGTGCGTGCAGTTTTAGTTTAGACGAACAAGTGCACGCCTGCAAGGGGGCTGCTAGCGTACGGCTCAACTCATAAATTTAATTTCTTGATAGAGTATTCAATTAACAGGTGCTTTATCGAAAAAAAAGTTTGAAAAAAACAATTCCGTTGAATATGGCGGGGCGGGTTTATAAGAGTCTACAAGTGCTTTAAAATTAAAAATTTTCGACATTGGTACTGCATACAGGGGTGGATTTTTTGACGGGGCAGCGAAGGCGATATTTCAAGTTTTGCACCCTGTATACAATGTCGATCGGCCTGTCTCACTTTAAAATGGGTTAAGAAACGAACTTTATGGTAACGCCGCGACTGCACTGTGTGTGACTATTATATTTTGGAGCCGCGCGCGCCGCCGCTAGCGCCCTCTATCAACAATGATCGGAATTTACTGAATTTAAAACAAACAAGACGGAGCAAGATGACTTTCGAAAACATCAAAGTTACCTTCTCAGAACTAAAGATTGTAGTCGTTAAGAAATTGGATTGTTTTCGATAGAAATTTTCATACAGGGTGTTAAAAGACCGCCAACAGACCCGAAAGGTACGCATACTAGACACCAAAACAAAGTACTTTTTCGATACATTATTGCTGGGAAATGATTTTGGTTTTTTAGGTTATTATTTTGGAAAATATTTTATCACGCAATGGATGTGTAACGCAGTTATTGCGCAAGCGTTGACATAAACTTTTGTTACTTATGCTCGAGGTGCCGATGTTAAGAATACATTGCGGGTTGCAATTTTAACGTCGTTTTATGCAAGAAATATTAAAAAAATTGATATAGTTTCTTGAAAAGAAATGTTAAGTATGAGATACTGAGTACATTTCTGCAAAAAAAACATTTTTGAAAAGTCCGACTTTGAACCTCATTATTTCGGAAACCGTTGATTTCCCAGGCATAGTTCCTTGGGCAAAAATGTTCAATAGGATGAGGACAATACGTGGTTTACCGCTTTGTTGGCGGTCTTTTAACACCCTGTATAGTCAATGTTTGTGAATGTACTTTGACCTTGACAGACAGAATAAACGAAAATATCGTCTACACGCCGTGCATTTACCGATACAAAATAATGACGGTTACAAGAATAAACAGTATTTTTCGATAGCTCTTCAAATTCCGATTATAGCTGATGACCGTGAGCTTACTTGCTGGTGCGATAACTACAGGGTGTACCCGGGTCTGTTCGGCACACAGGTTACACCGGTGACCCGGGTGACACAGGTTACACCGGTGACACAAGAGTGACACAGGTGACACAGGGCGACCGGCGCTGAGCTGTGCTCTACAAGCACTACGGCGGTTCAGTGCGGCGAGTTCATCTGACGCTCGATTGCGTCGCCTCCCCACGGTTCACTAGCGACCGACACCAATAAAATAATCATTTTTACAAAAACTTTACATAATCTCAATCGGTAGCTGTTTTAGACGGAACGCGGGTAGCCGGCTGCTCCATACAAAAAATACAAAATGGAGAATGGCTGGATAATTATTTTAGAAAAAATATGTTTATGCCATTCAATTTATATGTACCTCTGCCATGTCCCTATGTTTTCCTTTTTTTATTATAAAATTTATTTAAATAATTAAAATAATAAAAAAAGGAATACATAGGGACATGGCAGAGATAAATATAGATTGAATGGCATAAACATATTTTTTCTAAAACAATTTTCCAGGGAGGAAACAGGTCTCCCCTTTTTTATGGAGTTGAGGTTACCCACGTTCCCTCTTAATAGAATCTAGAAAAAAGAACTGGGATCTCAAAATTGCTACTTCTAGGATTAAGATAATGCAACGATAAAAGGTGTTTAGTGTCATTGGCGGCGCTAGTCAGGCTCAAGTCCCTAAGCCGCAACCCGCCAAACCGAACCTCGCACTAACAAATAGTTCACAAACTAACAATTATGTGGTCACCATTCTCTAGTCAATATTTCATTTACTTATAACTTTTCAAGTAAAAATAACATCTCATAAATTCTATTTGTTTGTAGCGTGCTCTTTTAATAATTCATATAATTACAATATTTTTGTAGATAATATATTTCATTAGCTTTTTTATAATATTTTAATAATAATAAGTAAGAATCCTCCTTGTGCACGGTTTGTACAGCGACGCTACAATCGACATTGTACTACGTTCAATTATCCACTAGAACAATAATCATATTGCACGACAACTAATCACTTTGTATGTATGTAAAAACGTCGAAAAACAATACATTTAATAAAAACAAAGGGAAAACTCTTCGAAATTCCAAATACAAAAATAATACTACAAATAACATGTTAAGATTTTGTTAAGAATAAACTGGCTGAGTGGCTGCGGCCGTGTGCGAGTACTAAGAGTAGTCTGTTTACGACTAAATACGACACTGGGGGGTTACCCTTGACGCAATTGCGATCAAATTGAAAAAAAAAAAAAAAAATCTCCTCGAATTCGCATAGTAATGCTTTGATTTTAAATAGTTTGTAATGTTTATTCAAAGGTAAGGCTGTTTTATTCAATAAAAACACAAAATGCGTCTTAATTTGTAAAATATTTAATTTTGTAAATTGCGCCATATTGGAAAAATGCGTCAAGGGTAGAGGGGCAGGTCGGCTAGCTGCCTCACACAGCGCCGATCGTGCAAGCGAGTGGTGGGTATCATTGTTACACACAATTTTCGCATTATTGTAGGTGTTGTTTCGACACACAGGAAGAAACCTGAGGTGATCCTGGCAATATCGCCCTGTAAATTGGCAGTATTGCCGGCACACGAGACACGCACACGGCCGCGAGTCACAATGTCAATAAAGAATTATATAATAACAAACAAACGCGATGCGTCTACCGCTAACTAAGCTAAATGTACGCTATACTTTGTTTAGTATCATATTATGATCCACATCAAAAATAAATTTGCACATACATTTACTTGTAATCTTACCACCTATTAGTACATAACAGAGAAACGTTCAAAGACCATACATACGTACATAACTATATATTATTTATTAAGTGAGGCGGCCTCGCTCCCGAGTTCACTGTGACACTGGTGACACTGGTGACACTGGTGACACGAGTGACACAACCCGGGCGGGGCCACGGCGCGAGCGGCCGGGGCTCGCGGCCGCTCGTCGAGCACAAGCGAGCATGTTTGTTCACACGAACGTCTACTGAAGCGACACGCTGCGCGCACATTCAACGCACAAATAAATAAACTCATGTACACTAAACTCTTTAACCTACCATTGCTACTACAACTAAACGTTATTATACTTTAACATAAACTTAACAGACACCTTTGGTATTTTTAATTTACACCTAAAAATAAGTTAATACTAAATAAACGTTTATATTCGATCTAAGACAGATTTGTAGAAAAACAAAATTGGCAGAAAAATAATCTCAATATTAGTTTGTACTTTCGTACTTAACTCGCGGAAACACATCGAGCGAGCGAATACGGACTCAACTGAGTCTGACTCATGGGTAGTTCAATACTGACTCTACTGAGTGTGATCAATGATCAATACTGACTGAGTGTGACTCATCGAGGTAGCAAACCGACTCTGCTAAGTGTTACTCATCCAGCGAGCAATACTGACCGACTCCGAGTGTTCACTCTACTGAGTATTGTGCAGCACTCACACAGACTAGAAGCGACACGCACACAACTGAACTGGAAGAACGTTACTATGTTCGACACGCACACACACACGCACATACACGCGCAGGTCACGCACACAGACACCAACTAACGCGAATGGGGTTTCCGGCTCCGCAGAGCCTCAGTATAACCTTCGAATATGCAATTCATATTTATCAATATTTACAACAATCAATAATTGATCTAACCTCTCGCACCGAGCGTCTCGCGACATATCGACGAGCCGACGTGTATCGGACACTCGCCCCACTGGACAGAATCTCATAAGAAAAAAATACATTCATAATGTTTGACTACACTTGCACTGAACCGACTCTCGATTGGCTTCAGGGTTCAGCTTCAGAACGCTTGCGGATTGTATGGCGGTGATTCTGTTCATTTGTCTGTTCTTACTTGTCTAACGATATAAAATACGTGATGTGATCCCGACACTTGCATGTTGACTGACTGTCGGTTAAATGCTAAATACACCGCGGGACGCCGGCTAAACGCCGCGCCCGCGAAACATACAAAACATAAATAATAATACTTTGATCAACGTCAATAATACTAGTAAACGACTCAAAACACGTCAAAGATCTATAAAAAATAAAACTAAATCGATTAAGATCAGAAAGCTGTGCTTTCGCATAATATAAACATTATTACGTTTCGTCATGACTAGACAGATGTTGGCATTGCACTTACAGCTGAGAACTAAACAACAATAAATATAAATAGTCACCTAAGGGGTCTCTAGACGAGTCGATATTCGTCCTCGTGAGGGTCCGGGCGAAGCGTCCCATAGTTGGTCGACTCACCAGGACTCTTAGGGCAGTAGTGACAGTGGTAGTCGTACCACGGCCGGCCCCGTCCGCCGGTGGCTGGTCGCTATCAGCGCCGGCGTCGCCGCGTGGAGCGAGCTCAGGCGGCCGGCTTTTCGGCCTTGTCAACCTTGTCGGCGGGCAAGGGGTTGAAGTCCGGGTTTATAAACGAGAACCCGTGGAACTCCTCCTGCAAAGGACCACGCGGTGAGAGATGGAAATAATACTGATAAAGCGGGGGTGCCCGAAATACAAAATTAAAAGTTGCGCGCCTTCGTTGATGTCTAATGAACAATAAGAAATAGTGATGGTAATTGTATATTAGAATCTAAATTACGCGCCTGCGTTGATGTCTAATATACTGAACAATAAGATGGTGGTTGGTATATTAGAATGTAAGTTGCGCGCCTGCGTTGATGTGTAATACACTGAACAATAAGAAATAGCGATGGTGGTCGGTACATTAGAATGCAAGTCACGCGCCTGCGTTAATGTCTAATACACTGAACAATAAGAAATAGCGATGGTGGTCGGTACATTAGAATGCAAGTCACGCGCCTGCGTTAATGTCTAATACACTGAACAATAAGAAATAGTGATGGTAGGTGGTACACTAGAATGTAAGTTGCGCGCCTGCGTTGATGTCTAATACACTGAACAATAAGAAATAGTGATGGTGGTTGGTATATTAGAATCTAAGTTGCGCGCCTGCGTTGATGTCTAATAGACTGAACGACAAGAAATAGTGATGGTGGTTGGTATATTAGAATCTAAGTTGCGCGCCTGCGTTGATGTCTAATAGACTGAACGACAAGAAATAGTGATGGTGGTTGGTATATTAGAATCTAAGTTGCGCGCCTGCGTTGATGTCTAATATACTGAACAACAAGAAATAGTGATGGTGGTTGGTATATTAGAATCTAAGTTGGGCGCCTGCGTTGATGTCTAATATACTGAACAACAAGAAATAGTGATGGTGGTTGGTTTATTAGAATGTAAGCTTGCCTGCGTTGATGTCTAATATTCTGAACAATAAGAAATTGTGATGAGATGGTGATTTGTTTGAATTTAAATTGCGGCGCAGGATATGGTAAAACTACTGCAATATGGGCTTGGCGTTTGGCAGCCTCAAAAGAAGAAATAGCCAAGATGCTTGCCAACCTCCGTTAGGAGACTGCACTACAAGAAGAAGAAAGAGTATTCTCACTGACAATTTCTAAAATAATAAAATTTTCCCGACTAATTCATTAAAAAAAAATCGGACAAAAAGTTAAATTCGCTATGTACACACGACAGCACGTCAACGCTTACACGCTAGCACTATACCCGGTTGCGCTAGGGGCGACTTTACAACAAAAGTGTACAGTCTGACGTGCTATCGTGTGTACAATAAGAAAATTCAAGCAGAATTTAGGGGGAAAAGGCAGAGTTAGTTGAAGTAAAACACAGTGATGACTTACCTGGTTGATAGTGCGCACCACGTCGGCCGGTAGCGGGGTCAGCACGGGCTCCTCCTTCGTGAACTCGGCGTCGAAGTTCACCGCCTCCTTCTTGCTCTGCGGGACACACGGACGGACAGTCACTCACTGCTTTACAAAATTGTTTTTGACGTATTTGCTACCCAGTCTTTGATTCTTGGCCCGACATTTTAGACTTTAGATTCAAAAAATCGGAAACCGTTTGCAAAAAATATGTGATTTAAAAAGAAGTAGCACTGGGGAAATAGAAATAATTATCATTAGTTGTGTTAGATACTCAATACTCAATCGTTTATTGCAACCATAAGATTACATTGTTCCTAAGGCCAATAGCGCACTAGGCGGCCAGGCCGCAGCGGCCAGGTCGCAGCGGCCAGTGAGATACACACATTCGCCTAGTTCGCTATTGGCCTAACATAGTAACATGTATAGGACCTTCATGAACCAATGGATAGCAGCAAGTAGCCTTTTAAAATAAGATTTTGAGAAGTGTTTGTAAACAGTTTACTCTAATTCATGTGTAGTGTACTAACCAGTTTGGGTCGGAAGGGCGGTCTGACCCGTCGCGCGGCCAGTCCGTCCCAGTCCACGTCTCTAAAGAAGGCGTGCGCGCGGATTTGTGTAGTGTACTAACCAGTTTGGGTCGGAAGGGCGGTCTGACCCGTCGTGCGGCCAGTCCGTCCCAGTCCACGTCTTTAAAGAAGGCGTGCGCGCGGATGTGTGTAGTGTACTAAACAGTTTGGGTCTGAAGGGCGGTCTGATCCGTCGCGCGGCCAGTCCGTCCCAGTCCACGTCTCTAAAGAAGGTGTGCGCGCGGATTTATGTAGTGTACTAACCAGTTTGGGTCGGAAGGGCGGTCTGACCCGTCGCGCGGCCAGTCCGTCCCAGTCCACGTCTCTAAAGAAGGCGTGCGCGCGGATTTGTGTAGTGTACTAACCAGTTTGGGTCTGAAGGGCGGTCTGATCCGTCGCGCGGCCAGTCCGTCCCAGTCCACGTCTCTAAAGAAGGTGTGCGCGCGGATTTATGTAGTGTACTAACCAGTTTGGGTCGGAAGGGCGGTCTGACCCGTCGCGCGGCCAGTCCGTCCCACTCCACGTCTCTAAAGAAGGCGTGCGCGCGGATTTTTGTAGTGTACTAACCAGTTTGGGTCGGAAGGGCGGTCTGACCCGTCGCGCGGCAAGTCCGTCCCAGACCACGTCTCTAAAGAAGGCGTGCGCGCGGATGTGTGTAATGTACTAACCAGTTTGGGTCGGAAGGGCGGTCTGACCCGTCGCGCGGCAAGTCCGTCCCAGACCACGTCTCTAAAGAAGGCGTGCGCGCGGATTTGTGTAGTGTACTAACCAGTTTGGGTCGGAAGGGCGGTCTGACCCGTCGCGCGGCCAGTCCGTCCCAGTCCACGTCTCTAAAGAAGGCGTGCGCGCGGATTTGTGTAGTGAACTAACCAGTTTGGGTCGGAAGGGCGGTCTGACCCGTCGCGCGGCCAGTCCGTCCCACTCCACGTCTCTAAAGAAGGCGTGCGCGCGGATTTTTGTAGTGTACTAACCAGTTTGGGTCGGAAGGGCGGTCTGACCCGTCGCGCGGCAAGTCCGTCCCAGACCACGTCTCTAAAGAAGGCGTGCGCGCGGATGTGTGTAATGTACTAACCAGTTTGGGTCGGAAGGGCGGTCTGACCCGTCGCGCGGCCAGTCCGTCCCACTCCACGTCTCTAAAGAAGGCGTGCGCGCGGATTTGTGTAGCGTACTAACCAGTTTGGGTCGGAAGGGCGGTCTGACCCGTCGCGCGGCCAGTCCGTCCCAGTCCACGTCTCTAAAGAAGGCGTGCGCGCGGATTTGTGTAGTGTACTAACCAGTTTGGGTCGGAAGGGCGGTCTGACCCGTCGCGCGGCCAGTCCGTCCCACTCCACGTCTCTAAAGAAGGCGTGCGCGCGGATTTGTGTAGTGTACTAACCAGTTTGGGTCGGAAGGGCGGTCTGACCCGTCGCGCGGCCAGTCCGTCCCAGTCCACGTCTCTAAAGAAGGCGTGCGCGCGGATTTGTGTAGTGTACTAACCAGTTTGGGTCGGAAGGGCGGTCTGACCCGTCGCGCGGCCAGTCCGTCCCACTCCACGTCTCTAAAGAAGGCGTGCGCGCGGATTTGTGTAGCGTACTAACCAGTTTGGGTCGGAAGGGCGGTCTGACCCGTCGCGCGGCCAGTCCGTCCCAGTCCACGTCTCTAAAGAAGGCGTGCGCGCGGATTTGTGTAGTGTACTAACCAGTTTGGGTCGGAAGGGCGGTCTGACCCGTCGCGCGGCCAGTCCGTCCCACTCCACGTCTCTAAAGAAGGCGTGCGCGCGGATTTGTGTAGCGTACTAACCAGTTTGGGTCGGAAGGGCGGTCTGACCCGTCGCGCGGCCAGTCCGTCCCAGTCCACGTCTCTAAAGAAGGCGTGCGCGCGGATTTGTGTAGTGTACTAACCAGTTTGGGTCGGAAGGGCGGTCTGACCCGTCGCGCGGCCAGTCCGTCCCACTCCACGTCTCTAAAGAAGGCGTGCGCGCGGATTTGTGTAGTGTACTAACCAGTTTGGGTCGGAAGGGCGGTCTGACCCGTCGCGCGGCCAGTCCGTCCCACTCCACGTCTCTAAAGAAGGCGTGCGCGCGGATTTGTGTAGCGTACTAACCAGTTTGGGTCGGAAGGGCGGTCTGACCCGTCGCGCGGCCAGTCCGTCCCAGTCCACGTCTCTAAAGAAGGCGTGCGCGCGGATTTGTGTAGTGTACTAACCAGTTTGGGTCGGAAGGGCGGTCTGACCCGTCGCGCGGCCAGTCCGTCCCACTCCACGTCTCTAAAGAAGGCGTGCGCGCGGATTTGTGTAGCGTACTAACCAGTTTGGGTCGGAAGGGCGGTCTGACCCGTCGCGCGGCCAGTCCGTCCCAGTCCACGTCTCTAAAGAAGGCGTGCGCGCGGATTTGTGTAGTGTACTAACCAGTTTGGGTCGGAAGGGCGGTCTGACCCGTCGCGCGGCCAGTCCGTCCCACTCCACGTCTCTAAAGAAGGCGTGCGCGCGGATTTGTGTAGTGTACTAACCAGTTTGGGTCGGAAGGGCGGTCTGACCCGTCGCGCGGCCAGTCCGTCCCAGTCCACGTCTTTAAAGAAGGCGTGCGCGCGGATACCGGCCGCCCCGCCGGCCACACCGAGCCGCCGCGCCGGACTCTTCGTCATGAACCCTGGATACACCGAGACACTATTAGATACACACTACACACAGGCCTTACTAGCCATATTCACTATCGTCTCGCTGAAGCCTTGAGGCGACTTCATTTCATCACATTCCAAACGGCACGTAAAGTCCTTTTGGCTGCCAGTATATGCACATTAAAATGTAGCAAAAAGGACTAAAAACCAGTGCGTTTAAAAACATTAGGAATTCCGTTGGACTTAACACACTTGCGGGACACCAAAGGGAAAAATTACTTGAGAAGTAACGGAAAAAACTTTTGTTTATGATGTCTATGATAGTGTTTCTTGAGTACTGTGGTGGATAAGCGAACCATAGCGAGCAAGCTCCGTGCTAAGCTGATTTATTGTTACGATGTCAAAAGAACCCACACGGGATAAAGCACATCGTCGTGTCGGATGTCGGTGTGTATGACAGTGTATGACGGGTGTGTATGACAGTGTACGTACCCTTGAGTATAGAGCAGTGGTTCTTAACCTATGGTCCGCGGACCACTGGTGGTCCGCGAAGGCCTCTCTAGTGGTCCGCGGAAGGGTCCTGCAGTCCAGCGCACATAGCGATAGTTGTCAATAAATCCCCAGGTATAGGAATTTTTTTTTAACCTCCAAAGATCCGCGTGACTGCAGATCGCGCCAAGGAATTACCGAATGCGCCAGATTTTGACAGGATAATACAATAAATAGCCTATACGTAACATGCGGCAGGCTCCGATGTAAAGTTGCGGTCTTCAGTTCAATACGCAAAAAATAATAAATTGTATTAGAATCAAAACCCTTAAAAATCGAGTAGTCAGTGCTCACTCATAGTATAATGTCGTTAGCCCATGTCAAACCGCACGTAAACTCTAATTTTTAATTCGAGTTCACGGAATGACAGTTGCTACAAAGGCTTTATCTGAAAGCAGCATACTAGCAACTGTCATTCCGTGGACTCGAATAAAAAATTAGAGTTTAGACTATATTCAGGTTAAAATCGGTGAATTTTCAAATGCGCTACGCGCGTGTCTTCTATTCAAAACAAAGGAATTCTCCATTATGAAATGTAAGACTTAAATAAGTTAATTTTCAGCCGCGATGGGTGCGTTTGTTCAAATAATAGCTAAATAAATCTTCATCATATAATTAAAAAGGGAAAAAACTGTGAATTTTCGGGCGCGCTGCGCGCGCATTTTTCACGCACCTACTACACGTCCTAAGGAAAACTTGATTTTTAAGAGTTAAAGCGTAAAATTTTCGGGCGCGCTGCGCGCGCTTTTACAAACAAATGAAATCTTGATGATATTGACGGAAGATTATCCGGCCATCTTGCGGCTTAAAAAGGGTAAAATCGGTGAATTTTCGGGCGCGCTGCGCGCGCATTGCTATCGCCTACCATTTAAATCTCCATAATAATTTTAGTAAAATTGGTGAATTTTTCGCGTGTATGTTCCATTGTCCCAAAACCGACTCATATTAATTTCCTGTATTCAACTTACATACATTATACTTTAGGTCAGGTGAAACAATTTCATGTGAAACACGATGTACCTTGGATCTGGTGGTCCGCACTAAGAAAAAAATTATCAAAGTGGTCCGTGGTCCAAAAAAGGTTAAGAACCACTGGTATAGAGACAGCGTCCTTGCTGAGCCACACGGGGTAGAGCACATCGTCGTGTAGGATGTCGGTGTGTAGGATGTCGGTGTGTATGACAGTGTATGACGGGTGTGTATGACAGTGTACGTACCCTTGAGTATAGAGACAGCGTCCTTGCTGAGCCACACGGGGTAGAGCACATCGTCGTGTAGGATGTCGGTGTGTATGACAGTGTATGACGGTGTACGTACCCTTGAGTATAGAGACGGCGTCCTTGCTGAGCCACACGGGGTAGAGCACATCGTCGTGTAGGATGTCGGTGTGTATGACAGTGTATGACGGGTGTGTGTATGACGGTGTACGTACCCTTGAGTATAGAGACGGCGTCCTTGCTGAGCCACACGGGGTAGAGCACATCGTCGTGTAGGATGTCGGTGTGTATGACAGTGTATGACGGGTGTGTATGAAAGTGTACGTACCCTTGAGTATAGAGACGGCGTCCTTGCTGAGCCACACGGGGTAGAGCACATCGTCGTGTAGGATGGAGTCGAACAGTTCATCCTCGTTGTCAGCCTCAAATGGAGGTTGTCCCGCTAACATCTCATACAACAGCACTCCTAGCGCCCACCAATCTACCGATGGACCGTACTGCAGTTCCTGCAGGATCTATGGACAAAGGTGACACCTTTATTTACACGCTCCACAAAGGTTCCGATTAGGGAACCAATCCCGCATCAAAATTTCGATCCCGCGGGATCCCGCGCGATTTGCGTGAAGTTTTTCGCCGTAAGACCATTTTACGACCTAGAAAAATGTTTCAATGTTACACTTTAGCTCTTAAACTCCTTACAAACCATGCTGATACTCATGTTTAGATAGAGACAGAGGACACTTTATTGTACACCAGAAAAAATATTTACAAGAATCAAAGTGTAGCGTCAAAAAGAGCAATTTGCCACTCAATAATACGAGTACGCTCTAGATACTTGGAAAACCTTTCTCCCTGATTATCGTCACTTTCGCAGACCATACTTAAAGAAGAGGAGATCTATTTAGGTTTTTGGGTGGAACTGATTCCCACGGAGAAGTGTTGGACTTTGTGGGATCCGGATTGGATTCCCTAGTCCCGATAGTCAATCGGCAGAAGGGACATGGATGCGAACGGCAACAAAACGTGAGGTGTCGCGAGGGAGAAAGGCACATAATGAAAAGGATACTGTTGGTTGACCAATAACTAGTGGTTCGCCCCGAACTATGAACTCGCGACCCCATATCTCAGCTACCCCTCGACCGATTTGGCTCATGTTCGAACTTAAAAATTATCTTTGCCTTATTTACCTGCCTACCAAATTTCATGACGATCCGACTAAATTTACTCAAGTTATCGTCGAACGAACATTCATACAAACATACATACATACATACAAACGCCGGATTGTTCCAGTAGACTTGGAGAACTTCGCTCGCTTCGCTCGCTCGTTCAACTAACACAAAGTGCAGATCACGCTAATATTTCCAACTAAAAACTTAAATTAATGCATACACTCACCTCGGGCGCGATGTAGTCGGGAGTTCCACAGAAAGTAGTGGTTGTAGCACCATCTGAAACAAATTTCGCTATTAGTTTTCTAATTTAATCACTTTAGGATACTATTATGGGTGAATATAACGAAATTCTTCTTCTTCTTTGTTCCCACAACTCCTTTGTGGAGTCTGGGGCCGGCACGAGAGCTTTCTATTTTGGTCTATTTCTATACGACCAAAATGGACAGTGTACGTGTCTAGAGAGAGAACTCTGACCAGAACGGACTTCTTTCACATCTGGGTCGGTCCTCTGTTTGGTTGGCCGATTCGGCCGATTGCCAATGCAAAAGTTGTCAAGCTTGAGGTCACGGTAGATGGTGTGTATAGTTACTAACCCAGTATGGTAGATGGTGTGTATAGTTACTGACCCAGTATGGTAGATGGTGTGTATAGTTACTGACCCAGTATGGTAGATGGTGTGTATAGTTACTGACCCAGTATGGTAGATGGTGTGTATAGTTACTGACCCAGTATGGTAGATGGTGTGTATAGTTACTGACCCAGTATACCCTCCTTGCACATGTCGAAGTCAGCGAGCTTGCAGTGTCCGTCGCTGTCGAGCAGTATGTTGTCAAGCTTGAGGTCGCGGTAGATGGTGTGTATAGTTACTGACCCAGTATGGTAGATGGTGTGTATAGTTACTGACCCAGTATACCCTCCTTGCACATGCCGAAGTCAGCGAGCTTGCAGTGTCCGTCGCTGTCGAGCAGTATGTTGTCAAGCTTGAGGTCGCGGTAGATGGTGTGTATAGTTACTGACCCAGTATGGTAGATGGTGTGTATAGTTACTGACCCAGTATACCCTCCTTGCACATGCCGAAGTCAGCGAGCTTGCAGTGTCCGTCGCTGTCGAGCAGTATGTTGTCAAGCTTGAGGTCGCGGTAGATCACTCCGTGCGCGTGAAGGAACTGTAGCGCCAGCGTCACCTCGGCCGCGTAGAACCTGCGAACAAGGAATATAATAATATGTAAATGTCCGGGTATCTAAACTTCTTTCATGGAATCAACCATATTTTTGAAATTATCGCCAATTATTTCAACTCAGCTCGCTCGACACGGCGAAGGCCGCCACAGAATAATCACTACTCTTTGAAAGGGACTGCTGGACTTGACAGTTTACTTTTTAAACCTTGTGCTTAGTGTTGCCATAGATTAACACCAGAGCCACAGACAAATAAAAGGATTGACGTTTATCTATGGAGAAGACCGCGACTAAACGCTCATTCTCCGACATGTAATTATATGACACGGTAAAAAAGAAAAGAACATAGCTATGACAGCAAATACAAAAAATATATAATTTTGAAACGCTATGTGTATGGCATGGTAGTTCGATCTCACCTAGCGCGCGGCTCGTCGAACTTGCGCGCGCGCTGGATCTGGAACATGAGGTCGCCGCCGTCGACGTACTCCATGACGAAGAACAGCCGCTCCTGCGTCTGGAAGGCGACGTGCAGCGCGGTGAGGAAGGGGTGTCTCGCCGCCAGCGCCAGCACTCGTCGCTCGGTGAGAGTGCACTCCACGTCGTCGTCCTGGATGATCGCGTCCTTTTTCAGCACTTTCACCGCGTACACCTGACGACGTAAACGACCATTTTTTAACCCCCGTGTTAAGGGTTATCACTGAAAAACTAAGTTCTTTGGGAAAGATGGTGTTTTAATGGAGACTTGGAGGCGAACTGACAAACATCAAATACAAAAAGACATAAGTAATAAAAATAATTTTGAATATAAAAATAATTCCAAAAAGGGACCCCCATCCAAACAGAGGGGTGTCATAAGTTTGACCGCTATGTGTGTACGTGAGGGTGTCTGTGTTTGTATATCTGTGCGACTCTGTCTTTCTGTGTCTGTGACACCGTAGCCCTAAACGGGTGAACCGATTTGGATGCGGTTTTCTTTATTTGAAAGCAGGTTTTCTAGAGACTGTTATAAGATATGTTTAATTAAAATCGCCGTTTATGAGGTGTGCTAATTTGAAGCTAAAATGTCGGTTTTATTTAGTAGATATTTACTTTATTGACACATCTCTTTAGAAGCTGTTTCTTCACCAGCTAAAGAAATGGTCCAAGTGAAGCTGCAATAAACTTTTTTTTTTAATTAGCCTGGATAGAGTCCCATAATGAACTTGAAGCTAAAAAAATATTTCACTTTCTATTGTAATGTCTGATGTGTCGCCGACAGAGATAATTATTCTCTCAAGGTTTCTTGTTACTTATTCTCCACTAAATCTATTAGTATGTACGTGAAGTAATATAAGTTCTTGATCCAACATAACAATAACGACATGGAGAATAAAGCATGTGGGACATCTCTAATGCCGCCTCCACACTACTCGCGAAGTTGACCGAGGTTAGGCGAATAAGATCGTGTGGAGAGGCACTTTGCCTAACTTCGACCAACTTCGGCTCGCCTCGGGCGACTTCCTTTTGTTGTCGGTTTTTGCGCCCGAGTCGAAGGACTCGAAGTTGCTCGAAGTGCCTGCACGAAGTGCCTCTCTACACTACTCGATCTACTTCAGTTGGCTTCGCGACGTCGTCACGAGTAGGTACGTGTGCGCCTAGTAATTATTTCTTATTTATTTTCATATGACACCACTATGAGTGGTAAAATGTGGTCGCAGGAGCAAACTATGTTGTTTCTAGAGACATTGCAAGCGGAGCCAATTATTTGGAACCCAAATGAGAGTTTTCATAGCTGCTACTTGAGCGTCCATGACGTGCGAGTCGTGCCGCGCGAATGAGTTCCTCGCGAAGTTAAACGAGTGTGTAGCCACGTACTTCGGACCTCGGTCAACTTTCCCGAGTACTTTGCCGAGGAACTTCGCGAGTAGTGTGGAGGCGGCATAAGAAAAAAGCATGTTGAAAAGCAGACATCGAAACATCATTACTCTTACAATCATTGCACAGTTCATATTTTGTTAGATTGTACATAATATTGAGAACCAGCAGTTCGACGTACCTCGTCGGTGCCCTTTTTCTCAGCCAGCATGACCTTCCCGAAGGATCCCTTCCCCAACACCTTGATGAAGTGGAAGTCGCTCAGCGACACCTTGCCGCGCGCGCCCATCGACGACCCGCCGCCGGACTCGCCTGACACATGCAAACAAACAAACAGTTACACATCAGATAGTAGTGCTGCTGCTGCAAGATAGTACAGAGAATAGATAGTTGACAAATCTGTTGCTGTCACGAATGTGCTCTACCCACCGAACTAAATCCCATAGAATCCGCATTACGTATAAAATCTCAATAAAAACTTGTCCCCACAAAAACAAATGATATCAGCAATAGAACAATATGAAACTTCATTTCGACCATACGCCTAATATTCGAATGTCAACCTTATTGCATTAGTGTACAGTTTTACTTTAATTGCATAGACTACGAGCAAATAAGGTCCTAAAGGTAGTTTGGGCATCTATTTTTCCAGACACATTTCAGAGTTCTATGTTGTATCTAGTTTTATCCTTGATCGAAGGCTCTACCCAGCGAACTGGATATACCCCTCTGAGCGAAAGGAACAAAATTAAGGAAATCTTTTCTTCAGGTTGTCCCTTCCGCCCCATTTTCCTCTCTCAAAACTAGTCCGAATTCGAAAATGTTTTCATAAATGCTGCATAACTGACATCACAAAAAACTACTTGATGTCGGACATTTTTTTTATTTTTTTTAAGTTGTTATATCAGTTTAGCAGTCGGCTTTTGTTGGAACTTTTAAATACGCATTTTTATCGATAACAATAATTTATCGTAAAAAATCTAAACGGTCCGACGCGCCAGGGGTGGACACTAGACATGTCATGTCTCAGTATACCAAAAATTTATGCTCTATTTTAGTGCCATTGTCCAGGGAGGAAATCGGTGACATTCGAGTGCACCCTAAAGTATAGGTAAATCAAGCAAACATGCCACGCACCTTTGTCCGCCATCTTGTCTCCCGGCTCCTTGTTGCAGTCATCGGACGAGGATTCGCTCTCCGCCAACAGCGACGGTAAGTACTGTGGATAACGACAACACACACAGGTCACAAGTTGAACTAAGGTAATACGATCGGTGATCAATAAGTAATGAGAAATTATGTACTATCTACAAGACAGAAATCGAGGAAAAAATGTCTTAATTTTTTTTTATTTAACACCTCGGCCATAGGTTCTAAACTTAGAAGTGAACGAGTGAGAACAATGGATATGTTAAGGCGCTGGGCATAGTGAATTAGCCCACGCGCAAAGAAAAATGCACAAAATCGATTCCTGAATCAAATACACTAAACAAATCTAAGATTTTCACATATCAAACCTTAGAATTAGGTGAGACCTATACAGGGCGTCCCACGGCTACGCCACATGGAGGGAAAGTACCTTGAATATTGTAGATGGAACAATTTACTGAAAGAAGACATTATTTGAATTTTAAAAACAATTTAAACTGCATTCATAGATATCTAAATAATTACATGGTTGAACCGGGAATCGAACCCGTTACATGAGAAAAATAATAACCCTGTAGTTTTATCATACCGATCGAAAGGCTTCATCATAAGGATTATTTTTTGCTAAATAACATAGTGTCAGAAATAAAAGGAAGACCATGAATTTTAACATTTTTAATACAACATTAATCAATTTATCAATGAAAATCACAGTAACAAAAGAATAAAAGTATGAAAATGAAACACATTTTTGAATTATTTCACTATAATCAGCCAGCCGCGTTGCGATGGAAAAAAATTTACGCCTCTTTCGACTCAGGATACGGCTCGATTTGTTGCATACTACCAGGTAAATGTTAAAATTCATGGTCTTCCTTTTATTTCTGACACTATCTTATTTAGCAAAAAATAATCCTTATCATGAAGCCTTTCGATCGGTATGATAAAACTACAGGGTAATTATTTTTCTCATGTAACGGGTTCGATTCCCGTTTCAACCATGTAATTATTTAAATATCTATGAATGCAGTTTAAATTGTTTTTTAAATTAAAATAATGTCTTCTTTCAGTAAAATGTTCCATCTACAATAATTAATGTACTTTCCGTCCATGTGGCATAGCCGTGGGACGCCCTGTATAACACAGCCAGTTTTGTGTTGATATTCATAAACGTTTTGAAGATATTTTGGTTGAAAAAAAATAGGCGGCGCACTTTTTCAGACAAAATATCTTGCAATTTTCTAGGGATATCAACATAAAACTGTCTTTTTTAGATAGCTCTCACCTAAGTCTAGGGTTTGATATGTGAACATTTTCGTTTTTTTTTTTTTGTGTATTTGATACAGGAATCGATTTTGTGCATTTTTCTTTGCGCGCGGGCTAATTTACTATGCCCAGCGCCTTAAGAACTAGCTGGATTTCAAGTCAAGTCAGGTTGTTGGTAGCGGTTGAAATAGCGGGAAGTCAAGTCAGGTCGGTGTGTTTGTAGCTGTTGAACTAGCAGGAAGTCAAGTCAAGTCGGTGTGTTGGTAGCGGTTGATCTAACGGAATGTCAAGTCAAGTCGGTGTGTTGGTACCGGTTGAACTAGCGGGATGTCAAGTCGTTGTTTTTTGGTAGCGGTTGAACGGGATGTCAAGTCAAGTTGGTGTGTTGCTACCGGTTAAACTAGCGGAATGTCAAGTCGTTATGTTTTTTGGTAGAGGTTGAACTAGCGGGATGTCAAGTCAAGTCGGCGTGTTTGTTGGTAGCGGTTGAACTAGTGGGATGTCAAGTCGGTGTGTTAGTAGCGGGATGTCAAGTCATCTCGGTGTATTTGTTTGTTGGTAAGGGTGTTTTTGTATGTTTATTGGTAGTGGTGTGTTTGTTTGTTGGTACCTTGGAGGCGCGCGGGCGCGGGTTCTTGTCGGGCGATATGCCCATCTCGGAGAGTATTTCGGCCATGGCCTTGGTGTTGATGCCGCAGTTGTTAGCCACATTCTTCTGGCAGCGCTTGTGCACGTTCATGGAGCACACCTGCGGTAGGGGGGGATGTCATTAACAGTGCACTTGGTCCGATTTCATTTGTCATTTATTACTTTTAGGAGTACTTATTTCCATCACACATATTTTACAGTTAATATGCTCGATGTATTTTTTTTCAATAGGCGAACCATTCCCATAAAAAAAACTATTTTGGATACCATCATTGTTTAGTTGATGTGTCCATAGAAAATATCAACAACTAGCACAAACCAACCATGTAATTGAAAATGCGTTGGAATATAATCGATCATAATGTGCTATAGCTATTAGGATTTTATGTACACATTTGTTACATTTGAGTCTTCCTCAGTCAGTGCTGCTGCATTAGATTACTCAATCAACTGTGAACCCTGCTACATTATGTATCTTTCAAAACTTATTGCAAACTGTCAATAATTTTACCAAGAAAAACATATAAAAAATAACCAAACGCCATACATAAGTGGAAGAGACACATTCTCTCTGATCTGATACGAAATCATAAAGCCTTATTGATAGCCTTGACTTGTCTTTCCTGTGGGCTAGGCCAACTAAGGTGTCAGGATGGTATAGGTGCTGGGCATGCCTACTTCATCTAAAACCATATCCCAGGCACTGTAGCGCCTAGTGGTTTCTTCACCCATCTAGTGTGAGTGAAGGTGCCACTGGACGCTGTATAAATCATCTCATTACGAAGATGCAAAGGCCTTAGTAGTGATAGCCCTAGACTCCACGGACGAGTAATGGGATGGAAGACAGAGAAACAAAGGTAAATTACGTAAAGGTAAATGTTTGAGATATTGCGAGAAGGAAGGCTGTAAGGTCCACAATAAATTAGGATTGAATTTAAATTATTATGTACTTACGACACTATTTTTCCTATTAATTTATTATTTATTGTATTTGATTTTATGGTTTTTTTTTAATTAATTAGATTTTGATAATGTAACGTTCGTTCGGTAATAGTAATGATACGATTATATAATGTTTTTTAATGTTCTATAAATAATTTAATTCAATAATTTGTAGTAGCAATACCACTCGCTGACCGTGAAGGAAAACATCGTCAGGAAACCTGAGCGTATGAGGCATTATACCCTCAACGCAAAAATCGCCAACCCGCATTGAGCACGCGTGGTGATTAAGCTCAAACTCTCTCTCTGAGAGAAGGCATTTGCCCAGCTAGTGGGACATGTACAATTGTACAGGCTACATTTTATTTTTTCTAAATAATTCAATTGTATAACGAATTAGTATTAATTACTGTAATGTTATACAATTTAAATAAATAAATAATAATTACCTCGCCGATAAAGTGCAAGAAAGTAGGCTGAGATGGTTTGGGCACGTAAAGCGGAAGCCACCAGACTACATCGGAAACGAGGCGCTGCGTCTATCCATACCCGGGCGGAGATCCAGAGGAAGACCGAAAACCAGGTGGATGGACGTGGTCAACAAAGACCTCATAGAATGCGGAGCCTCCGAAGACGACACCAAGAACAGGGCGAGTGGAGAGAGAAAATAAGGAAAGCTGACCCCACCACCATGTGGGACTAAAGCTCGGAAGAGAGAGAGAGAGAAATAATAATTACCTCGCACTGCAGGCCCTGCTTGATGAGTCCGTAGAGCAGCGAGCCGCAGTGGTCGCAGAAGGTGAACCGCTTGTATGAGTGCACCACGAACCGGTGTGGCACGTTCACGTTGAACCGCTGACCGCCCGACACGCCAACGCCCGCGTGCTGCTGCGGGGGGGGGGGGGAGGGGGGAGGGGGTTAGCCGGTGTGTACCGCAGTGACGTCACAGTCTATACAACTCACCCTCTCATTTCACACACAGAGAGGACAAACACACTCTACACACTTGATTGCTTTAGATTAACTAGTGGTTCGCCCCGAACTTTGAACTCGCGACCCTCTTTCTCAGTAACCCCTCGACTGATTTGGCTCATGTTCGAACTTAAAAATTATCTTTGCCTCATTTACCCGCCTGCCAAATTTCATGACGATCCGACTACATTTACTCAAGTTATCGTCGAACGAACATCCATACATACAAACGCCGGATTGTTCCAGTAGACTCGGAGAACTTCGCTCGCTCGTTCAATAAAACATAATTAAATTACTATTTTAGATTTATTCTCAAAATTAAAAATTTGATTATTATAAAAAGACCTCATGTACACAAATTTATATTTTATGTGCCCATGGTAAGCCCCTCGGAGCACTGTATGCTGAAACACAGTTTCACAACTAGTTCAGTAGCAGATATTCCTTACGAGCCTATTGATAAAATTATTGTTCCTAGTTATAGGTAAAACGTGTAAGGTTTTTTGGAAATAAACTTATTATTATTAGTCTGATAGAGCGCCCGACGTGCCCACGCCTGGGCATGTTTTGATAAATCGATTTTTTGCAAAAAAAAACTAGGGATTTTTCAAGAACACGGATAATTAGACAATGCTAATGACATTTCTCAATGTTACTGAAAAAAGATAGGGTTTTTGCGAAAACACTGGTCCAACAGTGACGTCACAGTCTGATAGAGCAGCGTTCACGTTGGACCGCTGACCTCCCGACACACCCGCGCCCGCGTGTTGCTGCGGGGGACGGGTTAGCCGGTGTGTACAACAGTGACGTCACAGTCTGATAGAGCAGCGTTCACGTTGGACCGCTGACCTCCCGACACACCCGCGCCCGCGTGTTGCTGCGGGGGACGGGTTAGCCGGTGTGTACAACAGTGACGTCACAGTCTGATAGAGCAGCGTTCACGTTGGACCGCTGACCTCCCGACACACCCGCGCCCGCGTGTTGCTGCGGGGGACGGGTTAGCCGGTGTGTACAACAGTGACGTCACAGTCTGATAGAGCAGCGTTCACGTTGGACCGCTGACCTCCCGACACACCCGCGCCCGCGTGTTGCTGCGGGGGACGGGTTAGCCGGTGTGTACAACAGTGACGTCACAGTCTGATAGAGCAGCGTTCACGTTGGACCGCTGACCTCCCGACACACCCGCGCCCGCGTGTTGCTGCGGGGGACGGGTTAGCCGGTGTGTACAACAGTGACGTCACAGTCTGATAGAGCAGCGTTCACGTTGGACCGCTGACCTCCCGACACACCCGCGCCCGCGTGTTGCTGCGGGGGACGGGTTAGCCGGTGTGTACAACAGTGACGTCACAGTCTGATAGAGCAGCGTTCACGTTGGACCGCTGACCTCCCGACACACCCGCGCCCGCGTGTTGCTGCGGGGGACGGGTTAGCCGGTGTGTACAACAGTGACGTCACAGTCTGATAGAGCAGCGTTCACGTTGGACCGCTGACCTCCCGACACACCCGCGCCCGCGTGTTGCTGCGGGGGACGGGTTAGCCGGTGTGTACAACAGTGACGTCACAGTCTGATAGAGCAGCGTTCACGTTGGACCGCTGACCTCCCGACACACCCGCGCCCGCGTGTTGCTGCGGGGGACGGGTTAGCCGGTGTGTACAACAGTGACGTCACAGTCTGATAGAGCAGCGTTCACGTTGGACCGCTGACCTCCCGACACACCCGCGCCCGCGTGTTGCTGCGGGGGACGGGTTAGCCGGTGTGTACAACAGTGACGTCACAGTCTGATAGAGCAGCGTTCACGTTGGACCGCTGACCTCCCGACACACCCGCGCCCGCGTGTTGCTGCGGGGGACGGGTTAGCCGGTGTGTACAACAGTGACGTCACAGTCTGATAGAGCAGCGTTCACGTTGGACCGCTGACCTCCCGACACACCCGCGCCCGCGTGTTGCTGCGGGGGACGGGGGGAGGGGTTAGCCGGTGTGTACATTTGTACTTCAGTAACGTCACAGTCTCCTAACTCTAATTTAAAAACCGAGTCCACAGAGTGGCAGTTGCCATTGTCAGAAGCCAATCGGGTGACCAGTTTGGATTTATCTGACAGTAACAACTGTCATTCCATCGACTCGGTTTCGAAATTAGCGAGCAGCAGTAAACTAAATCGTTCACGTTCGACACACGGGGGGGAGGGGTTAGCGATGACGTCACACTATACCTAGAAATCGTATTAAAAAAAATTGCTCGCTAATCCTAACGTCGTAACTTTAATGCTTAACGCGGATGTGTTAGCATGGATTCCACATGAAAATGAAGTCTATTGCCCCGCAATAGAGTCCAAAACCAATAAATTATATCAGTCGCGTATACGTGTGATTATACTTTGGATAGTTTTAGTTTAGACGATCTACTAAAGCCAATTTGACAGTCTCATTTATTAATATAAGAACCGTCAAATTGGTGTCTTTCAAAAAAGTATAAAAGCGGACTTGCCAGACACTCAGCCAGCAATGTGTCTGAAATCCGATAAGTTGATGAGCATTTACTTGAAAATTGCCTCAACATTCCTCCTCTCCATCCATCACCTCATGAACTCAACAAAAAACAGTGCACATAGCTTTACGTAATTCACAATACATATACTAAAGTCAGTACCGACAAACGATATGGCACTTCGGTAATTCTCATTTCGCCCCGAGTTAGTAAGATTGTTCCAAGTTAGGTCAACCCGCCACCTTGATTGAGAGAAGTGTACCAAAGTACCACAGTATCGGGCGCGGCGGGTGTCACACGTACGGTTCCTCTCACCTCCTCCTTCATGCCCGGACACTTGGTCACCACGGACGAGTGGCAACGCTTGTGCACCACGCACGTGCACACTGCGGGACAGAGCAATAGTTACACTGTAGAAAGGCTTTACAATGTTATAGATAGGACGGTCATATCGAAAACTAAAATCGCAAACAAATTGCTAGTTCAGATTTTTTCTATACAAGGTGTTACAAAAGTACCTAACTCTTTTTACAGGGTAATAGCACCCGGTGATAGGGATCACAACCTAAATTTTTTTTTTTTGCCTTATGACGTTCCGTTAATTTTTAAATTAATAAAATGTGAACGATGTGGCGGGAGAAAAGTATTTTTTAAATATTGTTTTCATTGACTTTCACAATGTTTTAACAACTCAAAGCTTTGTAAATGCACCTACACGCACAAACATATTTTTAAATTTGAGCTTATAACAAAAACAAAAAAGTTATGAAAATTTTTCAACATTGAGATTGTAAAATAAAAATTGTTTTTCTTCAATTTTTTTTACATATTTGACATCCTGTTGACCAGTAAAAAGAGTACCCTGTAAAAAGAGTAGGTACTTTTGTAACACCTTGTATGTTGTTAGGGCCACTACCAGTAGCGTTTATCCAAGATTGCATTTTCGAAAGACCTGTGCTAACTCTGCAGCACTCGGAAAACCGCGAAAATACATACTCTGAAAACCGATTTTTAGACACAGAAAAAAAAGATGCTGAAACTACCCTCCAATGAATTTAGTTTTTTATACCTTCGTCAATCAATGAAACGAAAAGTAGCGGTTCTAAGAACATTTTAGCCATTAGTTTGTAATTTTTGCGTATTCTACAGGGTGCACTCTAAGTCGATAGCGGAACTTTAAGTAGGCTATCTACTTATCAATACAAACAACTTGTACTAGGTAGCGAAAAAAATAAAGTGAAATAAATATCAGCTATTTCATACAAAAGGTCGGCTCAGTACTGCGCCAAATGTATGAAACAGCTGATATTTTCTTCGCTCCATTTTTGTCGCCACCTAGTACAAGTTGTTTTTATTGATCAGTAAACCGCCTACTTAAAGTTCTGCTATCGACTTAGAGTGACCATCCCTAGAGGGAAATGAATGAAAGCTGCCAAACTCACCTTGACATTGGTAGCCTTGTTTACCCAGTCCCCTGAAAATACAAGAGATCTTTAGTATCAATACTATAGTTAGTTGTCAACAACCGATGATCAGACGACACAAGTAGAGAATAGAGGCTTCGGATGTGTGCAGAGCAAGAGATCGAGAAGAAATCTGCGAAGGGGAAAAGCACTATACCCAGCAGTGGGCAAATATGGACTGATCACAATTCGGAACCCAAAGTTTTTTGTTCGAAAATCCGTTGAAATTTGAAATGAAATGAAATGAAATGAAATTTATTATTAATGTGTTCCAAAAAATACAAGATACAAGATTTCTGGTGTACAATAAGGTGTTCTCTATCTATCTTTACATTTTGTTGTGCGACATGGTACTCACGGTAGGCAAAAAACCTGTGTTGTGAATACCAGTGCCTTCCTCCAGTGATACATTGTTTTTATTTTATTGCAGTTGAGGGTATCTTGACGCGGTATAGCAAAATATTATAAATTAGCAAAAATGTTATTGGCTTAATCTTATCTTTAGACAATATTGAGAAACTAATTTAAATATTTTTTTATTTTGGTCCAGTAGTTTTGTTTTAATTGCCTAAAATGTTTTGTTCCTATGACCGCCAACAGTATGCAGACCGTCGCGTCACGTCATAAAACTGTATCTTTGAAACGTTGTAAAATCCAAACTACTGAACCAAAATAAAAAATATTGAAATTAGTTTCTTATAATAGCCAGAAGTTTTGAATAAGCCACTAACGGACTTTCGAACAAAAAACTTTGAGTTCCGATTTTGTCTGATTATTATTTAGACTGTGGTCCGAGTTAGGGTGTGGGCTTTGTCTACCAGTTACTTGAAGGGGGATTGCCCAACAATCCCCTATTGCAGTGGCGACTTTTAGGTTCTATGTCCAGAAACTTCCACCAGACTCCCGACGGAAAGAATGGGGATTCTTGAAAAAGGTATTTTTTTTTATCGTCATTTTCTTCGTTTGTTACGTTGCGATCTGTAGTTATAGGACTACAATAAGCCACTCAGATATTTTATAATATGTCAGTGCTTAGTTTTTTCCAGCAGAGTGAGTTCCATCGACCTCTATCCTCCTTCTTTCTGTTCGAAGTTAGTTATATTTTATTGGACAGGTCCGGTATGTTTTTTCTGCGTAGGCGTTGTTAGCCCTGGGCTGTGTGTGGCGAGGCAAGCAGCCAGTTAATTTGGGTGCTTTTCAAGCGTTCCTGGTAGCACTAACTGTCGAAGGAAGTAACTACTTAGGACGTCTGAAAAGGGGTGACACTATGGACCTCAGTAGTTTAGAAACTGCTCAAACTGAAGAGGGATCCTCAAAGGAGGATCAAACTCTGCTCAACTTAAGACGCCTACGGACTGATTGCAAATGAAAGAAGAACAAAAATAAAAAAAAACTATCGAAGGAAGTGTTCTCACCACTTCCCTCTCCAGACTACCTCTTTTTATTATAGTGGCCCTTTTACCGACAGCCTAGGTCATGAAAAGGGCACAGTGTTCTCACCAGATGAACTCCCGGCAATGCGAGCAGAAGGTGGGCTGTCGCAGGAAGGTGGCCATGAACTTGTGCCCGTTGACCTGGTGCACGCGGCGGCGCATCGCCCCGCGACGTCGCGCGAAACCCGCGCCCTCCTTGAACTCGCGTCCGCGCGCCGCCACCGTCGCGGCGCCGCCCGCCGCCGCCGCGCCGCGGGTCTCCGTCGGACCTCCTGGGAACACACAACAAACAAACATGAAGAAGTCACATTAACAAACAAGCTGGGGCTTAAGTCTGTAACGCAATGGCGTGTTGATGGCGTCCCAGTAGAAGGACAAAACCGGTTTTTCTTCTACAACCAGCGAACAGATCCTCTAGAATTAGAATCAGAGTATTCTTTGCTGTTCTACAAAAACATTAAAATGTCCGACAGCAATAATAAATCGTAATTGAAGCCGTCAACTGGGAGGCCACTTTGGCACCATTACGTTACAGACTCAGGTCCCTGTAGGCGACGATCGGTGTTATCCTGCTCTCGGCTAGCTCCAGCCCTTTAAATAAATAGCGGGATACAAACGTTAACATTGTCGCAGGGGCTGGTTTTAAAAACTAGTTCAAAGCCCGAGCAGTATCTTAAAGACCACTACTCGCGACCATCGTAGTTTAGGAATAATTCGCGAGTTTCGAAACTCACACTTAGAAAGAGAGCCTTTAAAAAAAAAAACATTTTAGTTGCATTTTTAACACTAGAATAAGATGAAGATCCAACTCTTAATCCTATTGTCTCAGGCAGACATCAGACAAGTCTCTACAAGGCTACTTGATAGACAATGCTTGATGCAACAGATGAGTAATTTTGTAGCAAAATTTTAATAATTCCTTTTACTTTTACAACAAAGTGACAGCAAACCATCTCAACCATGATAATGAACCTTTAGCATTTTATGACATATTAATATACAATTTTAATAAAAAGCCGTCAGGCATAAATGTAAAAATCTGCATCTAATAAAAAAATATTTACCTTGAGAATTCCATTTCAGATCTATGCGAAGATGAAGCTTTCCTTGAGGCTCGAGATCCACCTAGAAGTGCAGATACACCATTGTAATGAAAGAGAACATTAACATAATTTAGAGTTTAATCAACAGCTTCTTTTAAAAAAAGATCCTGTGGTGAAGCTGGACCAACAATCCCCTGAACTTCAATTTAAAATCCATTGAACAAACATAGAAGTGTTTGTTCAATCAAATAAATAAATAATTTAAAAAAAAACACCTAGATAGATAATACAGAACTGTATATTATTCTTTACAATAGTCAACTACACTATCATTGGTATGATATTGGCAGGAACAAGGGAGGGAGTAATAAAATAAACTAAAAATTAAGAGGAAAATGGATCAAAAAACTCCATCCTTAAAGTTGACGAACCGACCACACAATAATTAGGGCAACGGCTTCAGGATAATGTGGCACACATGCAACTGTTCTAAGAATAGCACCATTGAGGAAACTTTTCACACTGACACACCTAAATTATAAGATTGAGACCAGTTTGGCAACAGTTCTATTTAATTAGCATTATTAATATTCAATCCAGTTGTCAAACATGTGAGGACATTATACGTTAGAAAGTTGAAAATAATTATAACTTCGTTGATAAAAGTCCTATTGGAGAAAGTAGGATTTGAGGCTTCAGCACAAACAAGTACTTCACCTCATCTGTCTCCAAGAGTGGCTCATATTTCGGCTTGAAGTGACCTTTTAGCAGTCCAGGCTTCCCCCAGCACTCCATTATGTCAGTTTTAATTATTGTATAATTGCATGTTCAGGCGACCTACTTGAGACAAGCTACTGTCATCACATCAGTCTGGGATACACATTATCAGCACAACAAACATTAACTGATAGTCTCAGATAACATGTCTTCGGCACGAGGAATCTTTTTATAACATAATCTTTGTTATCAAAAGATTACAATGGATAAAGATAAGGTTTGATTCGACAAGTCAGTTGATACTGAGGTCCTAAGCCGGTCAGACCACTCTAGACTAGACGGTGCTCACTCACCCAAAAATCACAGGCGTCTTTATCTCGATGCATCAAGTCTTCGAAATTAACTGTGCAGTTAGCAACAAAGTCATCGGGCGGTATGGCGGCGTCGTGGAACACTGTGATGCCGAGGCTGCAAACAGAGTGGCTGGTGAGTGTCGCGCGGAGGCTGGGTCAGCGGGGCGGGGCGGGGCAAGGGTACATACCTGGTGACATTCTGCACCTCATGAATGAAGGTCTCGTTCCAGACAGGGTCGAAGGTCTTGGGCTTGGTGGTGGAGCGATCGAGGTGGTGCTCGTCGGCGTCGATCGACACGTACGGGTCGATGGGCTGGTCGTCTGCAACCACAATGCGTATTTACATAAAATACCAACACCCATTTTGGTAAACATGCTCCACCTATTTTATGCGCAAAAATAGAGACGAGCGGATGCGGATTGCATCAGTGAGTGATAAATTTAGATGCGTCGGGACGTCGGGAAGCTGTTTTCGTGTATATTAGGGAGTCACCTGGTTTCCCGAAGGTCATGTTATGCCTTTTCTGGAAGTCAGTCGGCCGGAGGCCCGTCGCCTCGCAGACCTTGACGCGCACCGTCCCGCTGAACATGGCGGCGACAGCGAGCCCTCGCACCGACACACCGCCAGCCACCTCACGATCACTTCCACACTATAAACCCACTTATAATCATTGAAGGAGCTTCATAATTGAAATAGAAATTAAATAAAAGACTTGACAGCGACGAGATCGGCCATGGATGGATTTGTTTGTCTATGGTGCAATTTTAAAAACATTACTGACGTTGTTTGTGGTTTAGGGGGCCCACAAACATGCGGAATCGATCGATATCAGACGACTCGAAATCGAAAGAATCGAAAAGTTTAAAACAAGATTTGAAGAAGAAACAATTTGATGGTAACTTCAAGAGAACTTCAATAACTTTGAGAACTCTGACTAGGGTATTTTCAGGGATATTTTCAGAGACAACACGATTTATTGGATCAAATAAAAAGTGGAGCATGTAGTCCGCGACCTTGCTTGCTCCTCTGTAGTAGTCTGTGAATCTGTGATTGTTTTTCTTTCAATTTGACAGCTGTTGGTCAGATTGAAACGAATGTATTTTTCTCTTTTAGTATTGAATTCAAATAAAACAACAAAGAAGCAGTGTAGCGATGGGATTTTTAACGATCCTGAAGAAACTACGTCAGAAGGAGAAGGAAATGAGGATTCTCATGCTGTATCCTTTACCTATAGTGTAACCTACAACTTACCAGTATTACTCAATGTTTACTTGAAATTTCCTTAATATTTTGCTAACAGTGGCTTAGATAACGCCGGCAAGACGACGATACTGAAGCGTTTCAACGGTGAGCCCATCGACACGATCTCCCCGACCCTCGGCTTCAACATAAAGACGCTGGAACACCGCGGCTACAAACTGAACATCTGGGACGTGGGCGGCCAGAAGTCGCTGCGGTACGTCGTTATACTCATTGGTGCTGATCAAATCAGCACAATAATAGTATAATAAACAAATCTCATAAGTCCCACTTCCCAATTTTGTGCATTATTTTTGTTTTCCTTTTGTGACCCACAAAACGTTTTTTTTTTTAGTAGCACCAGCTAATGGAGTAGTATTGTTAGTAAGACCCATTTTTAGGTTATAGGTTTGGTACCTGAGGGCTAATCTAACGAGCAAAAGACAGAATATGCATGCCACCTTTTGGTATTTTATTTCTGTGGCCTGGTACTGAATCTGGCCACAGGTTTTGTTTTGGGTATTGTTTGCCTCAAGGCTCAAGCCTTATGCTTTTTGTAGTTATTTTATACACTATTCTGCCATTCTATTTCACTATACTATTACCTAAGAGAGACAATTCGGAACCCAAAGTTTTTTGTTTGAAAGTCCGTTATTGGCTTAATCTTATCTTTAGACAATATTGAGAAACTAATTTCAATATTTTTTATTTTGGTTCAGTAGTTTGGATTTTACAACGTTTCAAAGATACGGTTTTATGACGTCACGCGACGGTCTGCATACTGTTGGCGGTCATATAGGAACAAAACATTTTAGCGCATAAAAACAAAATTACTGGACCAAAATAAAAAATATTTAAATTAGTTTCTCAATATTGTCTAAAGATAAGATTAAGCCAATAACGGACTTTCGAACAAAAAACTTTGGGTTCCGAATTGAATAATTCACTTTTAATCACTCGCGATATTTACACATTATTGTATAGTCTACTCACGACCATGGCAGCTGTAACGCGGCTGAAACGTCGGGATAAATAAGGTAATTAAATTTGCCTAAAACCAACCGCGATTCGACCTGTTCAAATACGACAATAATTGAATGGTTGCAGGTCATACTGGAAGAACTACTTCGAGAGCACGGACGGCGTGGCGTGGGTGGTGGACAGCGCGGACGCGCGGCGGCTGGCGGACTGCGCGCGCGAGCTGCATCAGCTGCTGCGCGAGGAGCGCCTCGCCGGGGCCACGCTGCTCGTGCTCGCCAACAAGAGTGACCTGCCGGGGGCACTCACCGTGCACCAGATCAGAGAGGTTGGTAACTACAGACTGTGTCTATTATACAGGGCAATTTTTAAATAGCTTTAACCTCAGACACGTCAAATTCTAATATGATTTCCAACAACTTTTGTTATTGTTTTGAGTTTTCGAATAGCTCGATACTTTTTATTTTATTCTTTAACCTCTTAAGTAATAGGATAAAGTTTCTTATCCTTTAAAAGTGTGCACTGTGCGTTTCTACCACGCTTTCATCACCCTTCACTCTCAACCACCTTTCTAGCCTCTGTTGCTCCTATTTGCAACCCTGAGCTAAAAATAATAATAATAAAAAAAATGTTTTGTATAGAGGAAAAAAATTGCGCTTTCACCAAAGTCGTAGAACAAAAGTTTTTGGAAATCACATTTAGAAGTTGGGGTGTCGGAGGTTCAAAGCTATTTAAAAATTGCCCTGTATAGACTCTCTTTTCCCGGCACAAATAGATAGAAATCTTATTGATGTCAGAAACTGTGATGCCTGCAATCTTACACTACTCTTCCCAGTTTGTTTGGCCTCTTATTTTTCTTTAGCAGCCAGGGTGAACACGCGCTGACGCCCTTTACCTGTGGTATCAGTCAACAAATTTCCTAATCTTGTGACTTTTTTGTTGTATTGTTGAATTAAATAAAAATTAGAACAAAACTTTATAGTGATCGCATAAGCACTCATGTTAACAGCTTAGCATCGGCTCTAAACAAACCACTGCAAAGTCGCCGGCTTAAACGCCGATACATATGGGATTCATTACAAACATAATCCACAAATAAAGAAGAGGAGGAGTCTTTAATGGAAGACCGCGCCTCACACGCCACAACTACCGAAGAACACATCTGCTAATGGCTCGAGAAGCCGATCGCATGATAAAAACTGAACACAAAAATTAAAAAAAAATTAAAATTCCAGGCCCTTGATCTGGACAACATAAAGACGCATCACTGGCGCATCGTGCGCTGCTCGGCCGTGACCGGAGAGAACCTACTGCAGGGGATCGACTGGATGTTGGACGACATCGCCTCAAGGATCTTCACACTCGACTGACGCGCCGACGCACCTCCCGCACCTCTAACAATCAGCACATCAGTGCGGGCACAGGCCTTTTCTCACTATTATAAGTCTCCTTTTCCGTTTTTCATGGGAAGGATGGCTTTCATGCTTTCTATGGAGCTGGCATTATTCAATGTGTTGGCCTAGTCTCAGCCCAAATCATAAATGACTTTCTATCCTTGATAGGATAGGGTATAACAATTGCTTTGTTTCCTGATCTTGTTTATATCAGTTAACATAATTACTGTGATGGATAATGTTAGCATTTAATAATCTAAATTATAAATACAAGTATTTAAGGATTTTATAATAAAAAGCGCTAATTTTTACTCCCTGTCTATTAGTTGTACAAAAACAACAGAAAACCTTTTGAAAAACTCAATTTATTACTTCATGGTTTTCTTTACATACATACATTCTCAAACTGCACAAGATAATCATTCCTTAATTTATACTACAGATAGATATCACATACACATTAAATTATGTATGACTGCTGACTCTTTAGTATGTTATCCTAAGGATATAAGTAGTAAGGGAAAAGATTAGAATCAGAACACAAAGGGATACTGCACTACTACTATAATCCGGCAGAAAAAAACATTGACACTTTACCATCACTTGATTCTGACTTGATTCCGTCCGGTTTAGATTTAGCAGAAACTTCATTTCAGAAATTCTGAAAATTATCAGGTAAACTGTAGCGTCTCTTTGCAGCTACATAAGTAGAAATCTATCACCATTGGCTCTCAATAGTGTTGTGTGTGATAAATAGGTACTGAAGTTAGGCATTATAATAAAAACTATTGTAAACTGTATGTGTAGGTAGTTAGTGTGACTTTAGCGTCTTACCACCCAACTGTCCAATCAGTTAACCAACAATAGTCACCAGGGCTTCAAGTCAGTAACACTATCGTGTTTCGATAAGTTCACAGTTGTAAGGACAAAGCAGTGTTCCTCGTTTTTTTCCTACAATGCTGAACCTTTCAAGATACAGACGTCACAGCCTTGAGGCAGAAGGCCCTAAAGTTACGAAACGAAAGGAAAGTTCCTCTGCCTAAGACCTTTGCATCTACGTAATGAGATGTTTTATACAGTGTCCAGTGGCACCTTCACTCACACTAGATGGGTGAAGAGACAACTCGGCGCTGCAGTCGCTGGGACATTGTTTTAGATGGAGCAAGTTCCTCTGTACTGAAACAGATTTACCAGATGCTCAAATGGTCTTAGGCGAAACTCAGCACACACAAGTGTAAAGCGCATCACACGAAGCGAACATCCGATGCGAAAAAATAGAATCAGAAAAATGTTCTATTCTCTTGCGGCGAATTTGCTCTCTCAGGCAGCTAGTTCTGCCGGCGGCGATAGCAACGTTTATTCGTTTCGTGTGACCGAGGCTTATGGCGAGCTCGGTAGCTCCGCCTGTGGTGTGAAGTAGGTTAGGGATCGTGTTGCGAGGTCTCTTCAGGCGGCGCCGTGACGTCCAACTGGCTCGCCTCCAGGGTGATCTGTGGCTCCTGGCTCTCGTTCATACTACTGTCTTCGGCTTTCGGCTTCGTCAGCTCTCCTTCTTCTGACTCTGGAACTAGAAATACATGTTCTTAATTATAAATACAAACTACAGGTGCACTCTAAGTCGATAGCGGAACTTTAAGTAGGCTGTCTACTGATCACTACAAACAACTTTTACCAGGTGGCGAAAAAAATGGAGCGAAAAAAATATCAGCAAATATCATACAAAAGGTCTACTCAGTACTGCGCCAAATGTATGAAACAGCTGATATTTTTTTCGCTCCATTTTTTCGCCACCTAGTACAAGTTGTTTGTATTGACAGTAGACAGTCTACTTAAAGTTCCGCTATCGACTTAGAGAGCACCCTGTAGTAAGACAGCGATACAACGCCTTTCCTAACCTGTTTTACTTTGGTTGAAGAAATAAATTATGACCAAAATGTGATGGCTCTTTAGAGATGTGAGTCGACATTTCGATCCTCCACTTATCCTAAATTGGTTACGCGAAGGTTGGCATACTACTCGTATGTAGCCTCATCAATGCGTGGAACTCCTTTCGTAAACTAGTAGTTCGCCCCGAAATGTGAACTCGCGACCCCATATCTCGGCAACCCCTTGACTGATTTAGCTCATGTTAGAATTTAAAAAAAAAAATGTCTCATTTATCTCCTATGACGATCCGATCAACGATACTCAAGTTATCGTCGAACAAACATTCATACATACAAACGCCGGATTGTTCAACTAGACTTAGAGAACTTTTCTCACTTCGCTCACACCCAAAAAGTCCAGCTAGTTACCTGTCTCTGTCATTTTGGTGTCCTCCCCCTCCCCCTGAGGCTGCTCCTCCCCCACCCCCTGAAGCTGCTCCTCCCCCACCCCCTGAGGCTGCTCTTCGCCCTGAGGCCGCTCCTCGCCGTCGCTTTCTTCCTTCTCATCCACGTCCATCGCGAACTTGTCCCTCTTCTTGCCGCCCCGCTCGCCCTCGCCATTGGGCTCTTGCGGCCCCTCACTATGGGTCTCCACCGGCCCCTCAGTACGGGTCTCTGCCGGCCCGTCAGCGCCCTCGCTGTGACCCCCGGAGGCTCGCCGCTCGGTCGCGGCGGGGTGGTTCTCCTTGGCCCCAGCAGGCCCGCGCGGCCGGCTGCAGCGCTGCTCTATCCGCTGCAGCTCTTCTTGGAGCTCCAGCCGTTTCCGCTCCATGCATTCTGCGGGCGAAGTTTGAAGGTGTCAGTTGGCAGGCTTCAGTGTTCAAGTTGTTCAATTAGTTGGACTCTAAAGGTTAGGCGCCGGTTTTTGAATTGAGAAATACCCTAAGGTCACGTTATTTATTGTGACATCTGCAGAGACAGAATGATACTTAAGTATTTGATTAGTGAAATTCTCAATTCAGAAATCGGAGGTAAGAGTCCTATCTAGGGTTTCTCTTCGAGAGTTCTCGAACCGAGAATTCCCGGGAAATTTTGCCTTACTCGAGACGAGAAAAAAGTGATCGAGAAATCGAGAAATCGAGAAATTCAGTCAAAAAATTTAAAAACTTAATAACGCACTTGCGCTCGCGCGCGGCTGTGTGTGCCCCGCCGCCCCCTCCCCGTATAGTCCGTTTTATTTCAATTCTTATATGGTTATTTGTGGTATTGAACAAAATAAATGATCGTTTGAGTTTCAGTTTAAATAAAAGCAGCGTGTCAAAGAGCCAAGTTCAAGAATGACTTTAGTTTTTAGTTTTCATATGTTAGTTATGTTATGTAGTTAGTTTACTAGCCGTTAAAACTAGCCAAGTAAATGTTGAGTTTCAATAGGTCATAAGTTATTTGTTTTGTGTAAATAATTCTACTATTTAAAATTAAATGTCATATTTTTAAATAGCAAACATTGTTGTAGCAGTAAAAAAACAATAGGCTTTTTTCGGGTTTTTTTTTTTTTGTTGTTTATGAAGACTTCTCTAGATGGCGCTATCCATCTCACCATAGAAAATGGAGTTTAGCCAGAATTAATGTCAAAGTCTGTCCACAGACTGGCTATTGGTCTGTGCCGAGGTTTTTTCACAGATAACAGCTACCCCGCCGCGCGCCGCTTGCTCTTGCTCGTAATTTTTGTTTCACACACAAGTGATCATCCATGGATTTTCATTAAAATAATACCTACTTAGAATTATAAGTGCTTTTGTACATCTTGTATGTATGTACAAGCCATGTATGGGAAGTGTTGTGTTTTGGGTCGAATGGAGAAACCAGTTTAGCCTAGGCCAAACTAGGCTAGCCCTATTTGAATAGGGGTAATACAGATTCTACCTAGTTATGCTAGACTAGTACTTTTTCTTAAAACTAACTAACCCGCCGTAATTATCTGAACAGTAGGGGACGCATTTAAAGGCCGAATTTGAAAAAGTCTACATTCAGAAAGTCTACGGTATATCCGATTTTGTCCGGTTTTAAGGACCACTCGAAAACAAAAAGAGGTAGGTAGGTATGTCAGTGTGTCGCCAACCGAAACTACTGACCTAACCTTTGTTTTAAATCTTTTTCGACAGCCTGTCACACGTCCAGGAATACCCTGTATGTTTAACACCCTTTATGTCGGTTTTTAGAACACCTTTATAAGTAAAAGGCCTGGTTTCGGGGTTCTTAAGGGGTTCGAAAATTTCGTTATTTTTGCGCTAAACCTCTTAGTTTACGAGATATGGTAACATTCATACCTAATCGTTCGTCAATATCAGCTCGGGCTAGGCCATACTAGTTTATCCTGGAGCGTACAATATTCTTGCTAGGCCAGACTGGATTGGCCTAGGCTAAACTGGTTTCTCCATACGAGCTTCGTTCGGCTAGACTAGTTTGGCCTAGGAAATACCGGTTTATCCATACGAGCTTCGGCTAGACTAGTTTGGCCTAGGCTATACTGGTTCGTTCATACGAGCTTAGGTTAGACTGATTTGGCCGAGGCGAAACTAGTTTATCATGAAATCGGGTTTGGCCGGTAACATAATACAACAGAAATGGCAAGAAAATAAGGATTATTAGGGGTCAGGTCAAGCGGTTGGTCAGGTGATTATTTTCCATCGCAACTTAAATACCACCCGACGCCACGGTACGCCACCCGACGCGCGCAGACTTATCTGGCGTTCTTTTTGGTTATCTGTGATCTAGTTTGACATTTATTCTTACTAAAATACAGCGCCATCTAGAATTTTTATTATAACTAAAGGAAAAAACCCTATTGATTGTGTTTTAAATTTACTTAATGATGTTATACGTTATTATAAATAAATTTAAGGATTGTCTACAGAACTTGGCGGCACCCATTTAGAGCTCAATTCTTTTGTCGGTGAACTTGTCAACCACATACAGGGTGGCCCAAACATAGACGTCAAGCGAGAAAATCTAGATAAATGACACCGAGGGCTACCCGAATCACCCCCATGTATGTTCAGACATTTTTTGTCGTTTAGAAGTTATGGGGCTTTTTAGGTTTTTTTGAAAAAAATACCTAGCATTGGATTTTATTTTCTAATTGTTTTTTCTTTCGACTTTTCACAGATATTTTTTATTCTTTAGGGTCTCAGATAATTTTTCTATTACCAGAAAAATAATAATTAGCTATGGACTTCTAGAAGTTACAGCAATTTCGATCCAAAGTCCAAAAATATTCTTTTCGAAAAATCATCACTGGAATAGTTTGTATGGAGAAAAAATTAAGTAGAGGTCTGAAGGATTTTCTTTTAATTTCAAAAACTTTTCCAAAGCCTTAGTGCTCAGAATAGTACCCTAAAAAACCTGTCAGTTTATGGGACTTTTAAAAAGATAAAATAAAAAGATCTCGCTAGAGTTTATTTCGCTTAATTAAAGTTTTCCAAAGTTAAAGTCACATGAAACTAAAAATTAACGTTGTTGATTGATAAATGTTGTAGAATATTGCATAAAAAGCCTAGTTTTATTGTTAAGTCACACATATTTTTCAAAATTTCCATATTTCTCGACAACCCGGGAATTCCCGGGAAATAGGGGTCGAGAATTCTCGTGCTCCGGGAAATAAAAAAGGTCGAGAAATGAGAAACCCTAGTCCTATCCTACCTAATACGTGTCGGCAAGCGAGAGTTATGGAACACACCATAAAAAAGGAGATATGTTGCATATCTAGAAAATGTGTTCGGAAACGAGAGATACAGCCTCCTGCAACTTATAATGGTGGGAGTCGCTGGCAATAGACGCGTCGGCCGAAGGAGGAAATCCTGGCTAAGAAACCTACGGAAGTGTGAGAAACAACGAGAAATATGCGGAGCTGACCACCAACCTTCGCAAGAGGACCCTAAGAAGAAAAAGAAGTGTACAAGTAAAATGAGTCAGTTAGAAAGAGCAGTTTCTTATGCTGTTATTACTCACTGCGATACAGAGGACCATATTTAGCTGTGGATTGTCAATAATATAAGTTCAATAATAATCATGCCAAAAGTTATAAAATTCGGTATGCAAAGTTTTTTGTTCGAAAGTCCGTTATTGGCTTAATCTTATCTTTAGACAATATTGAGAAACTAATTTCAATATTTTTTATTTTGGTTCAGTAGTTTGGATTTTACAACGTTTCAAAGATACGGTTTTATGACGTCACGCGATGGTCTGCATACTGTTGGCGGTCATAGGAACAAAACATTTTAGCGCATAAAAACAAAACTACTGGACCAAAATAAAAAAATATTTAAATTAGTTTCTCAATATTGTCTAAAGATAAGTTTAAGCCAATAACGGACTTTCGAACCAAAAACTTTGCCTTCCGAATTCTACATCAACCAACACTTGGTTTTATCAAACTTACTTTCGTGGAACTTTCTGCTGGACAAGAGCTTTTCTGTGGCTTTGTCTGACATCTTCTTGGGCAGCCAGTAGATGTGTGGTTTGGCCTTTGTCAGAATGAAGTTGCCGAGGCACTTCTGTGACTCCTCCCACTTCTCGAATTCCTGCACGCGCCCCATCTTGGCCTCCAAGGCTTTAATCGTCGCCTTCTTGTGATCTCTTTCGGCAAATAGTGTTTTCCTCTCGCGCTGCTCCCGTTCCTTCTCCTGTCGTGCTTGCTCTTCTATTTTTCTTTCTACTTGGGCTTTCTTGTCTTCCTGTTAAATGGTTAACATCAATTCAGACTGAAGCAACATTCTATTGAAGGTAGAGGGAGGGTTACTGGATGAAAGGATTGAAGTAGGAGTTACCATGTTCTTTCTCTCAGTTTTAGCAGACCAGCAATCCTTGCCACTAGAGATTTACATCGGTACGACAAATGCCTGTCAATGGTACAGTCAACAGCATGTATTAAACCGTTGCAAAGCACGCACACACCGTTGCTGCACACATACATACACACCCTCACACCCTCGCACACACCCTCGCACACACCCTCTCTCTCACACACACACACACTTACATACACCACACAAAGAGAGGTCTTTCACACACTTTCTCCATTATTGTGTTTTTTGTTTATTTAGTTTACCCTACAGAAATATTTTGTTAAAATACTACTGTTAGACAACCACACGTTTTAATTTAGATAAATAGAGGAGTGGGCGTTGATTGCTGCAACACAGGCTATAACCCTAGTGCAGCAACAGATGCTAAAATTTTGTGAATGATAAATCATTTAAAACGTTTTTTGCGCTATGTAAAACTACCTATGTAAAATTTCAGAGAAATAAATTATTCTTTATTCTTTAAAGCGGAGGTAATGTAACTGAATAGAGTGCACGCGTGTAAGGGTCGACATGCTGTGTACGATACAAACCTTGGTCTGCAGCGTGATCTCCTCCTGTTTGAACTTGTGCAGTGTGCCGAGCAGCGAGCCGAAGATGCGTCTGTTGCGCGTGCGCGCCGCCTCGTCCGCGCCGCCCTGTGCGCGCAGCACGGACGCGCGAGTGGGCAGCTCGCGGGACACGCACGACACCACGCGCGCGCGCTTGGCTGGCCCCGTGCCGCCGCCGCCGCCGCCGCCGCCCGTCGGCTCCTCGCCGTCGCTGTCGCCGTCGCGTGCTGACAACCTGAACAATTATTATACTTTATTGCACACGAAACACATTACAGGACACATAAGATAAGAAAAGACATGTACAAAGGCGAGCTTATCTCTGTAAGAGATTTCTTCCAGCAAACCTTGAGGGATAGGAATTTAGATTGATAAATAAAAGTTAAACATATGTGCACAAAATTAAATATTACTGCAAAAACTATAAAATAAACTAATTATAATAAACTACTTAGACTAAATACCTATTACCAATGTTCATACTTGAGAGCTGAAGGGTTTGAATCTGGTAACTACCTCCTCCTATCACTGATGTGGGATGGACACAGCATCATTGTGGTGACAGACTAGTTTGACAAGACCAAGAGCACGATATTGAATATTGATGATAATTTCTGTGGTGCAGGCCGATGCTGTAGCTGGGATTAGGCTGCTAGGCTGCAGCATCCCAGCCACAGCATTGGGGATATCTGGTGCAAATCAAGATCACTTTATGAATAAGTAATAGTGATTCAAACCGCGATGATGACTGGGTAAAGTAGAAAGGTTGGTGGGTCAAGTTGAGAAATGTAGAATATCTATGGACTTCGAACAATACACAATGACCTTCTGCTGAAACATAACAAGCTCAAATTTAATGTGCAAAATTGTAGTGACTATGGTGAAGCTATTCCCCATAGCACTCCTGATTAAGCCAATTCGTTACAAGTGGAGTTGGATAATACCTGCTGAAAACAGTCTTGGTTTCATGTTTCCTCTTGTTGGCAAAAAGGTCGTCATGTTTGTTGTAGTGATTCCCCGTATCTGGATATAGATTCCGACCTCCTAGCCGAGGACCTCCTCTGCCGTAGTCACCTTGTGCGTTATTAGTCCTGAAACAGTATAAACTCAAGTAAAAGCCGCGTAAAACCCGAAAAACCTGAGCTGACAAGGAGGATCCTAACCTATCCTGATATCGCCCAGCGGTTTGCACAATTTTCTTGATGTTTTCGTCGATTTTATACAAACTACTCTTTTCATTCTCCAACTGATCACGTAAAACGCTAAACGATATAGCTACTTCGGTCCCCATAGCTCTGAAAATCACAGTATTTTTCACAATTTTTTTTACACCGCCAGCTAAAGTTATTATTTTTTTCACAGATTACTTTGAAGTAATTCATATCTTTTTTTTTCTGAGTAACACAGATGATTGCAGCTGGGTGCAAAATTAGTTGTGCTACTCGACACTAGGTGGCACTTCTAGTTAGTAGTAATGTGAGTCATGCGGTAGATGTCGCTACTTATATCTTCGACTAAAAATGTAGAGAATGATATTTTTAGGTCTTTCGTCATAAATCGAAAACGAATTGAAAAAATAATAGAAATTTGGACCTCCATTTCTTGTGTAGTAGAGACCCCATTTTTTGTGACGTATTAATAATTGTATTTCGGATTTGTTCCGTAATTGCTTCTTGCCAAATTTCATGATTCTAGATCAACGGAAAGTAGCCTATTTGTTTTCATTCCCTTACGAGGGTCGAAATATGTGGAAATATTCTGCATGAATGTCCGTATCTTTTGATCCCGTTAACTTGATTTTTTTTGGGCTTCCAGGGACGGCAGACGAGACTATTTTTATACTACAGGGTGCACTCTAAGTCGATAGCGGAACTTTAAGTAGGCTGTCTGCTGATCACTACCAACAACTGTAGTAGGTGGCGAAAAAAATGGAGCAAAAAAAATATCAGCTGTTTCATACATTTGGCGCAGTACTGAGTCGACCTTTTGTATGGAACAGCTGATATTTTTTCGCTCCTATTTTTTCGACACCTAGTACAAGTTGTTTGTAGTGATCAGTAGACAGCCTACTTAAAGTTCCGCTATCGACTTAGAGTGCACCCTGTAGTATAAAAATAGTCTCGTCTGCAGTCCCTTGAAGCCCAAAAAAAATCAAGTTAACGGGATCAAAAGATACGGACATTCATGCAGAATATTTCCACATATTTCGAATATCACCCTGTAGTGGTTCGCCCCGAACTATGAACTCGCGACCCCATATCTCAGCAACCCCTCGACCGATTTGGCTCATGTTCGAACTTAAAAATCCTCTTTGCCTCATTTACCTACCTACCAAATTTCATGACGATCCGACTAAATTTACTCAAGTTATCGTCGAACGAACATTCATACATACATACATACATACATACAAACGCCGGATTGTTCCAGTAGACTCGGGGAACTTCGCTCGCTTCGCTCGCTCGTTCAATAAATTTCAACCTGATACCTACCTCAATGCGTTCGTGAGAAAAAGGTCTTGACGGACAGACCGACAGACGAAAAACAAAGTGATTTTCCTTTTGATGTCCGGAACCCTAAAAAAACAGGGTGCGCTGGAGTAAAATTCACTTGGACCTCAAGTTTATGATCACTATACTTATTCAGTTCGTCACAAAGCAAAGTGTAGATTTCCGTTATGATTGCAACCTGGTTGTAACCATTATTTTCCTACCAGACTCCATCCGTCCATCAAATGCGCGCGCCGCTGGGTGTGGGCGTGTGTTTTAATTTCACGCGCCCCCGAGCCCGCCTTCACGCCGCGTGACAGCGGCGACAACAGCTTCCGACCATCCATCATTGTCTCCACTGAGAACTATGACGCTATTATCATCAACTCCATTCAAGAAAACAGCCCCTCTAAGCTTGACGCATTTCTCCAATACGGCCGCAATATGGCGCAATTTACAAAATTTAATATTTTACAAATTAAAACGCATTTTGTGTTTTTATTGAATAAAACCGCCTTACCTTTAAATAAACATTACGAAGTATTTATAATCAAAGCATTACTATGCGAATTCAAAGAGAAATTAATTTTAAACTTTTTCAATTTGATAGCAATAGCGTCAAGGGTAACACCCCTGGTACCTACTTACTTTATAATAATTATATTTAAGAGTTATTCTCTTGTCGGTGCAGCATTCTCCATGCACTTCGATCACAGGCCAGGGGGTTACCCTTGACGCTATTGCGTCAATCTATTTTGTAAATTGCGCCATATTGCGGCCGTATTGGAAAAATGCGTCAAGGGTAGAGGGGCAGTTCCTTCGCAGCCTGGACGTCACGCACGACATCCACTTTCTCGGGAAAGGCTAGAAGCTTTCGAGATATGGTGTTGGAGGAAAATGGAGAGGATATCTTGGACGGAAAGGGTGTCAAATGAGCAAGTCCTGGAAAGAGTAAAGGAGAGAAGAACGTTGATCAGGACAATAGAATGCAGAAGAGGAAAGATGCTGGGCCTCTGGCTACGTCACGACAAATTCATAACTAATCTATTAGAAGGAAAGAAAGGCAAGAGAGGTAGAGGAAGGCCACGGAGAAGCTACTTTGACTTACTTACTTATATCAAACATTTTGCCAGGTTGCACTGTGGCGTCCATCTGTGTGGCTATTGTGGCTCTATCAGTTCAGTCGTCAGATAAAATCAGTTCGAAGGCACATACACACTCACGCGTTTACTTTCAGGAGCTTAGCAGTGACGTGCCTACCTAGATGAGTTTGCGGGAAAATGGCTTATTTATGAATTATGATACATTTGCAGAATGCAAATGGCACATGATACTAATTTACTAAGCTAACAAATAATATAATACTTAGTAATTTATTGACTCAATTACCATTGGATATGCAAGCAATAGGTTTTATTAGCCATTTTCGTATAATCGGCTCGCAGTTCGTTAAGAAATGTTCAATAACTTTAATTTAAATGAATAGCATTTGTGTTCTCCCGGTACACTCCACCGCAAGCTGTCTGCTGTAGGATTTCCGTCACTAATATGTTGAGGATATGAGCTAGAGTCATGGGCGCAGGATGTACTGGATGTTGGAGCTACATCCGTGAGACTCGATCGAGCGTTCAGCCGTGCCATGAAAAATGTAGCGCTCGCTCCATGTGCTCCGTACACTCGCGCACACAAGAACAGAGACAAATGTTTCCAACGCCCGTACCAATGAAGCAGATATGTAAGTTCTATCTAAAAATATGTCTCTGTCACTTTAGCATTTATGAGTGGTCACTTCACCTGTCTTTGTGAATGAAGACGTTATTGTATAAAGCATTAAGTCAGCATTTTTTCAAACCATGCACCGGGCATCGGACTGTCGCCCGTGACTGTACCTCCTCGAAGCGTCAGATCAGTGTTTGTGTACCTCGTCACACTCTTCCCGGTCGTGGTCCGTCACCGCTGACGGATGACGCCGCGCCGGCGCAGCCAGGGCTCCGGGCCCAGGCGCGGGCGCGGCTCGCTGCAGCGGAGATGGCACAGCAAATCGCCTGACGCAGCCCGATGCGTCCGCTCGGGCTTCAATCGACTGCATCTGCCTACGAGCCGGCTAACCAGCGCGTGTGTAACGGGATGCCAACTTGAAAGCGAAAGCTTCTTTTACTACAGCTCTACTAACCGGGGGTTAGTTCTTGCTAGCGTGATTGGCCATGTCGAGCTTTGACCGCGGTCTATACCACACTAGGCAGAGGTAGAGAGGAGGCAAGCAAGGAGAGTTTAGTAGTGTCGACTGTCGATAAAACAGTGCATGTTTTGATTTGAATATCCCTCCCTTCATATCAAAACATGCTCTGTTTTATCGACAGTCTGAACTCTGTTTAAACTGAGTTTAAGTAGCGTTCTAGAATACCACCCTAAGGGTGGTATTCTAGAACGCTTCTTAAGAGTTCAGACTGTCGATAAAACAGTGCATGTTTTGATATGAAGGGAGGGATATTCAAATCAAAACATGCACTGTTTTATCGACAGTCGACACTACTAAACTCTACTTAAACTGAGTTTAAACAGAGCTCAAGGAGCGTTCTAGTTTGAACTGAGTTTAAACAGAGTTTAAGTAGCGATTTAGTTTGAACTGAGTTTAAGTAGCGTTCTAGAATACCACCCTTAGTACTTTTGCCGTTTATATTGATCGATCGGCCAGTGTTGCCGGATATTGGAACTCTACATGACGCCTCACTTTGATGATGCGGCGTCTCTGCTTACCTTGCCATGGTTATTTATTATCAGTGTTTCCATGACATTCCCGGTCTGCAGCCGACCGACCGCCGCACCCGCCTCCGCCATCTTGCGGCGGGTCGTTTGTTTGTTTGTGTTGCGTGCCCGGTCGGTGCGCGCGCGCCGGCCGCGGACGGCGGAACGAGCGCCCGCTAATAAAACGTTTACGCTGATTAATCGCGACGCCCGCGCCCATCCGAGCAGCCCGCGTCTGTCACGCCGCGTTTGTTTCATATCTTTAGAACCCTCCTCTGAAGTCCGACGGCCGGTTTGTTGGCTTCCTTTGTACGTTTTGGGAACATTATTTAGATAATTAAAGTTTCGAATGTCTAGAAAGTCTAGAGATAGCTCTTGCGGCCAACGGCCAGCGGATTTCCTCATGTTGATCTGCTTTGATTGTCCGCCTTGGTTTGATTTAGCTGATTCTTATAAGAATAAGTTTGGACATCTTCTCCGATCGTTCACGTCGACTCTACATAGACCTAGTTGCCGATAGGTATCTAGGTACGTATCAAATCTGCCGCCTAACGTTACTACCATACCAAAAATTACTTACCTACACGCTCGTAGCATAAACATATCGATTATAATCGTGTCTGATATGGGGATAGGGTAGAGTCATCTGCAGCCAATTGAAAAAAAACGCAATTTTATCTCGCGTACTTGCGGGAAATCTCAATTGAGTTAGCTCTTTCGCTCTAACTAGAGTGTAGTTCACAGCCGATTCACTTGAGTCGTAGTGAGATGATCTCGGTCCCCGCTAGAGTGGCTCCAACAAGGTGTGGCCGCCGCCGCCGCCGCCGTTGCGCGGGCGCAGCGCGGTGCGGCGGCGCGCAATGGCCCGCGGCGGACCGCGCCGGCTCGCGCGCAAGCCATCCTAATTGCAACCAAGTTCATTGCTCCGCCGTATTCCTAGACTAATTAATTTAATCGAGAGACAGTGGATTGAAATGGAAATGAATTTGTTGCCAGTGACGGAATTACTACTTGTCACGTTGGAATGTGTTTGGCTTGCTGACTCTTTCAGTGTTCATTTCAGGGCATTCGTTACAGATTATAGAAAGTATATGTGAATATTGCAGTTGAGACAGATTTTGCCTAGGCAAAATAGTTCTAGAACAACCACTAAAAAGTTGAGTACAGCACCGGCGTGACGGCTTTGATTACTGCGAGCCTGTGAGCCGACTGAAATTACTCTACATAATAATCATAATATACAAAAATAAAGTTTAGAGAACTTGCGAGTCTCTTAAAATAAGACATTTACAAATCTGTGCACATTGTGTTTCGCATCATATTTTGGGATAGAAATAGATCGAACTGATACATACGTAAGATTAAAATGACTGTGATTGGAATTTGAGAAATGAGATCGGATTGAACAAATGTATAGATAGAGAGATGCTTAAAAAGAGAGCTTATAAGGCAGCCGACGACGGCCACCTGAACCTGTACCTTTGCAC